>CM036247.1:18937430-19179930 GCA_020698575.1 Bostrychus sinensis
GGGTCCTCTACCAGAGGCCTGGGAGCTTGAGGGTTCTGCGCAGTATCTTTGCTGTTCCTAGGACTGCGCTCTTCTGGACTGAGATGTCTGATGTTTTTCCTGGGATCTGCTGTAGCCACTCTTCCAGTTTGGGGGTTACTGCCCCGAGTGCTCCGATGACCACGGGCACCACTGTTGCCTTCACTTTCCAGGCCTTCTCAAGTTCTTCTTTGAGGCCTTGGTACTTCTCCAGTTTCTCGTGTTCCTTTTTCCTGATGTTACAATCGCTTGGTATTGCGATGTCAACCACAATATATATATATATATATATATATATATATATATATATATATATATATATATAAACAATTAGGAAAGTCCAAATTGTCTTCATTAGAAAAGTTTTCTTGGCATTGGCGAGATGAAACATGAATGAACAAATGACTCACAAAGAAGCCAATATTAGCACTTGAATGGTGTTGATTGAAGTGACTTGGAAAGTACACACAGGCGGACACTGAGCATTAATTCAAAGGAGCAGGTAGTAATAGGACTGAGCTTTAAAAGACTGCACGCCCAGACAGCTGTGCTGGTAAACCAACAGTTGCACAAAGGCACAAGTCTTCAGCATTTACCCAAGTTCAGCAAAGCTACATGTCCTTTAAAGTTCTAAGAAAACACAAGCTCTACACTTCAAACCACAACTCAAGAATGCATGCACCTTAAATAGTATGTGAATAATGTGTCTCTCACAGAACTGGACCAGATTCAAAAAATGTTAATGTTTTCATTAGAATAATTTTCATTATAAATTTTAAAGCTAATAACCTCTGGTCAACAAAAAAAAATATATGAGCCGATCTAAACTGGTTTTAGTTGTCATAGTTGATATCACTGTGGGACCAAACACAAGGTTAACATGCATAATCAAATTTCAAACTGGGGAGTAGAGCTAAGGTATTCATTACATACAGTATATATGACTACCAGTTTATATCAGTTCTCTTGCAGGATGCAGTGGATAACAGAGAAAGATGATTGCCTGGTGCCCTGTTAGTCAAACAAAGGCCCAATGGCAGATTTTCAAATAAGAAACTCATCTAAATAGGTATATGCAAAACATGATGAACATCTTGATAAATAAGAGCTAAAAATGCTCATTGTTATTGTTTAACCTTTTGATCTTTTGGCCAAAATGTTTACAAAAAAATCATGCAAAAAGCAATTTCAAACCAGTAGTGCGTGACAAACTGAACACACTTGAGTTTGTTTCTTAATAACAGCCTTTAAAAAAATAAATAAATAAAAAAATTGCAGTGATGTGGGTAATTTTGTATTGAAGTTTTGGAGACATTCTCACCCTAAGACCTAACTAATGTGTAGTTCTCCAGCAGTGATTCATGGAGATTTTTTGGGGGGGCCACTCAAACCAACTGACGTGTGTTGGGATGCGATAGACATGTCCTTTTCCAGGCTGATTCATAACACATCCAGTTCACTTAAATTCCTTTATTACTCAAGTAGGAAATAAGCAAAAGATTAAAATGTTAAAACAATAAGCTTTTTTTTTCTTTCTTTTTTTTTTTAAACTTCTTTCTTCATATTTGCTAGGGTTGCCAAAAGTAGTGGAGAGCACTGTATATTGTTGTTTTCCATACTTTGTAACTGTATTTCAACTACTTTTCTACTAAAAAAAAATAAAAAAAAAATAAAATAAACAAAAACAAAACTGTCTCTTTAGTGCACATATGTATAAGTATGGATAAGTTTGTGGAAAAGTCTTGCATTCTAAAAGTTCATGCTGCAAATGCCAAGACTTTGACTGGCATCCGGCAAAGTGGCCAGTCTAATAAACGACTAATGTTATGTTTTAATTACCATTTTTATGACAACAACCTAAGCAAAAACCAACTTTATCTTTGGTAGTGGTGGTCCTTAATACAGGTTGATCAAGCGTGTTATCTGTATATGTTTGCACTGTACACAATACTTTTGACTGTTGTGACCTTGTCTAAACAATTATATTTTGCCTGTCCTCCCTTCAGTTAATGCAGTGGATAAAAAGTGTCACACTGGCCCGTGGTAAAGTTGAAATGTAAACATTGTCGTATACAGTGTAGCAGCCCATGGCACATGTCAGCTCTATATGCTAACTCGCTAATGGGCGCTGGCTGGCAGCATTTGATGTCAATACCAATGAACCAGTGACAAGTGAATACATGTTCAAAAGAGTGTACAACATCATATTAAAACCCTCACCATTGGTCTCCACCAGTCCTCCACACACTTCTCAATTCAATCCATACTTGGCAGCAAAGGTTACCCATTCATATATGGTACATTAGATACATAAACAAGTTGTCCGCAGTAAAGGCCTGGAGCATTCTATGTACCACACTACACTGCGGAGTGCTATTTACTTGTGAAATCAGCTATCATATAACATAATTCTCACACAAGTTAGAGTGCAGCTACTCAATGACTTTTGACTTTCCAAGGCCTGCAAACAAACCAGAAAAAACTTGATACATGCTGTACATTAGGTACACTGTAACAGCCTAGAGCACAGCTGTCTATGGAGCCAATTTATGTTATAGGTCAAACAAAATATGAAGTTAAAATATAATCAGTATTGAATAAGCCTGAAAGTCACCAATAATCTGCCTAAAAACTTTATTAAAGCCATTTAACGCTGAATATTTTACTGCTCTACAGACACAAAATATAGATTGCCTTACATAAATTAAACTCTTTCAGCAATTACAACCAAAAATTTAAGGCACTGTGAAAAATGTAAAAACAGCAACTCAAGTCAAAAAGGTTCAGACAGAGCAACAAAAGGCTGAAAGAACAATGTTTACTAAAAGAAACAGCTCTCCTGTATTCTGCAAACAATTAGTTTAAATGGAAATAGGTTAGTAACATGTCTAAAAATTATGCAATTTTTCATAAAACAGTAAATAGTCTAAAAATTGTTTTTATGAAATTAGCAAATGGTTGTCCTATGTTTTTATTTACATTGTGCAGTGTCTTTTTTTTGGAATTGGGTTGTTAGATGAACTTGTACCCAAATGTTATTCTTTAATATCCCAAATAATTTACATGCAGCTTGTGCTAAATGTATGCAAGGTTACATGAAGGACAGCGCATTTGTGGTATAGCCTATACTGCTGTCGACTAAACTGATTTAATTCTGTGTCTTAGTGTAACTTTAGCTGGAGGACTTGTTGTCACTACATGCGTTGTCCTGATGAGCAAACACTGTGCAGCATGATTACAATGTAGCCCCGCAGTGACTTGGAAAGCCATTTGCTCAGAGCGCAGCAGTCAAAATGCACTAAATACTTCCACACATGCTTAGGAACAGGCTCGGCTTTCTGTCACAAGCGTATCAGCAACAAACATAGTGGTTAACAACACATCAACACAGATGCACCGAGGAAGTGCCAGAACGTACAGGGTATAAAACACATAAAATGCAACAAAAAAAAAAGTCACGCCTAAAAGAAAGCACATATATGGTACAGATATGAGAGAATAAACAGCTTAAGGGAGAGTTTGACTTAATTTGTTTATGCTAGAGTTCCTGAAAAAGAGTGCGCTTAAGGCATCGACGCATAACTTCTGCATGAGGTGACAGCCGCTGGTTTGCCTCCCTCTACGTTTTGGTAGTTTTGGTTTGTATTCTTTATATGTTGTCATCCTCAGACCTGTACAACTACTAAGACACCATTCATTTCCAATATTTAAATCTTTAATGATAGATAATAACATATGCAAGGAGCTGTCTTGAGATATACAGACATTGTGTGAATAAAATCAAATGATGTGAGCTCAACAAATTGAGGCCAAATGTCATGGGAATCACCGGAGTACAGAGAGATTCAAAAGACTGGTGAGGTCATGTAAAGTTCATTGGATTGCTGAAGAAACACACAACATGACCTACTATAAGTGGAGGTTTAGCGGTTCATCCTAAAGCATCCAATGTTCTATAAAATTAATAAACGCTATTTATTATGCGTTCTATTTAACCACATTGTGCACACTTCATTACCCGGTGCAGCTTGTGTATTCCGAAGGTACAGCAGGAGCAGTCGCTTCATTAAACCCACCATTTTCTTTTGTTTTGTTAGGATTTAATAATACCATTAAAAGGTCAATGTGCATATTTTTCTCATCTTCATTGTTGGATAAGACAGAAGAAAACTATATGCACACTTTGTGACCAAGTACTTCAGTGAAATCACATACTATTTTACTTCATACAATATTATTATAATATTTTACGTAATATTTTATTTTGTATGTTGTTTGTATGTTACTGTATGAGACAACAACAAGTCCTACCTTTTATTCATTTTACTGTTATTACCTTTTCTTTACTTTAGGAAGTTTTGGTCCTTAGAGCTTTAAAAAGTTCCAAATCTCAAAGCAACAATCTTTTTTCCATCAGCATTGTAATTTCCTTACTAAATAGAGAAGCATTTTGGATTTAAACATTGGACACTGGCTCCCAAAGGTCTCAATGAGGACTTTGATCAAAGACCTTTCTTGACTTTCAACGTTTGTCTTTGTAGCATTTCATTATAACAGTCTATACCTGATGCCATTTAATTAAGATTCTTTATTCTTAAAACTAAAAAGGTTACTTTCATTATGGACATCTCTAGTACTATATACGATATATGTGATGGCAACTTTGTAAAGAACATACCACATGACACACTTATCAGGTGACCTCATAGACTGATGAAAAAAGCTGTGTCTCCAATGCACAGTTCATGTCTGATGAAGGTTATTAAAAAGTGGAGCTAAAAGGTATTGTTGTGGGGATCCTAGTTTTTGTTACTGTTTATTGTCATTTCCTTACCTGCCTAAAGAGTGCTGTTTTATTAGGTAGGGTTGCATTATTTTACAACACCCCGCAACAAGAAGCACCCAGAGAGCGCAAACCTCTTCCAAGGAATTAGCCCTAACTTGCAATGGTTATAAAAGATACAGTGCCCAGATTCTACACTCCAACCGGAGATAAATCCTAGTTCAGGGTTTAATGCTCCCCATTGAGCCACAAAGGCCATATATCTCAGCGTTTCCCAACCAGGGGGATGGGGACCCCTAGGGGTACGCGAGCACATTGCAGGGGGTACGTGGAGTTACTTGATCATTTATAGTGCCTTTATATATTTGGCTTTCAAAGACTAAAATAAACCTAAATCAGGACTATACAGAGAGATGGGACACTAAAGAATGACAAAACAAGGACTAAACCATGACTAAACCAGAACTCAACAAATCTGACCAGGAATAAACCAGGAATTAATCAAAACTAAACTAGGTCTAAACCAAGTCAAAACCAGGTCAAACCAGGACTAAACCAGGACTAAAACCAGAACTCAACCAGGAACAAACCAGAACTAAACTCGGTCTAAACCAAGTCTAAACTAGGACTAAACCAGAACTCAACCAGGAAAAAAAAAAAAAAAAAAAAAATCAGGCCTAAAGCCAGGAATTAATCAGCACTAAACTCGATCTAAACCAAGTCTAAACCAGGTCAAACCAGGACAAACTTAGACTAAACCAGGACTAAGCAGGGTCCAAACCAGAACTAAATCAGGTTATGGGGGTACACAAAACCAAAAAGGTCGGGAACCACTGATATATCTCACAATGGTAAGAAAAATAAGTGAATCAAGATGGTGATCAAGATTCATAGCAAAAAGTAATCAGTTGATCCTTTGCTGCCCCCTTAAGACTGGAGTTAGTATCTTTGGCTCGCTATAGTAAAGAATATATTTTTTAAATATTCTTGGATCAAGATGGCATTCTAGATCGACACCAAAAGCTAATCATTTCATGGTTTGTTACTGACCTCCAGACTAACAAACCAACATTAGCAGAAACACAACCTTTACAGTGGTTGTAGTAACAAAAGAACTTGGATAGACTTATAGCTAGCTAGAATAAAAAGTACCTGTTTTAGTATTATAAATTTTGGTAGACAAGACAAGAATATGGGGTCTCTGAACAGTGGCATTATGTCATTAAGTCTATGGCCTTGGGGGCTCTACTCAATCCATTTTCTCAAGTTTGAACTGAACACTGAGGTATATATGTGATTGATTGAGACATGCTTGTAATGAGGACAAGGTCAAATAGAGAATTAAAAAGTGTAAGTGTGGGTCATTGTGATTTAAAACAAGAATGTGGGTCTGCTTCACTTTGCGCTGGCAGATTTATGCAAATTATGTAAATGTATGTGAAATAAGTATGCTGATTAGGAAAGGGGAGTAACCTGAGGCTCAAACTCATTGGGATATGAATTACCAGGAAACATCCTGTAATTTCTCCTACAATGAATAGACCATTATTTTGTAGCACAGCAATTTAGTAATAGACTGATTCTTTTTTTTTTTTTTTTCAGATGTCTCAAAGATGGACAAGTAATGTGTATAACAGGAAATATCAGAATAAGGAAGTTAGGTTTGAATGGAGGAGAGATACATAAAACACTATGCAGTATTTAATGGTAGAGTCATTGTTGAAGATGAAGTACTGAATTTTCTGGTTGTTAGGTTGCATACTTTGACGCAGGATGAAATTATACGTGAAGGAGTAGCGAGGATGGCTAGCTCCGCGGTGTCAGCGGAGACACCGGAGACACCGGATCAAGTTGATGACAACGAGCCTGCTGAAAGTAATGCCTCTTCCAGGGAATGGACCACGGTTGTTAAAGAAGGTCAGCGAAAGCATGTGCCTCAGTTCGGCAAGAGCAGAAGAAAACCGGCATAACCGGCACAAGCACTGCTAGCAGCATCCATGCTATAACAACTAAGCTGGTGAGTCTGTTTGCCACTCGTTTTGACCCTGCACTTGAAGCTGACACTTTATGTGAATATCTCATGGGGAAATTAAACAACAAAACAGTCACATGTAAAAAGATTGCCTCATCTCAGAGCTGTTATAGTTAATTTCACGTTACAGCAGAATGTAATGATATTGTGGTTATGTATGACACAGACCTATGGCCAGCTGGGACGTATATACGCTGCTATTATGAAGCGCACAGACCGGGATCTGCGCACGGATCTGGCGGCGGTCAGCGTGGGACTGTGGAGGACTCTGCTGTAGGCCAACTCTCGACTACACAGGGAATCGCCCATGATGACTGTGGCTCAGTAAATGAGAGTAATAGCTAAGAATATGAGTGACAATTATGACTTTCTCCGTTGTGTCTTATAATGTGTACTGTCCAGTCAGGTGCTCTTGCCCGCTGAAAGCTATACATATGTCAGTGATGCTTGGCACACAACATCATGGCTCGATCACTGTATATGTACCGCTGATGCACATGCCTCCATTGTAAATATGCAGATCAACTACAATATGGCTACATGTGATCATATGCCACTTATTATTTATTGTAATTTGGAGAATATATATTGGTCTACACTTGCCTGTAAGGAAGTTTATATACACCCGAAGAACTGATCAGTATCTCAAAGATATCGAGTTACCTAAAGATGCCATATTGTGTTGGAATGTTAACTGTACTAATCAGGAACACGGTGCACACTTGTGCCTCCTGTATGATGCTATTTTGAATGCCATTATGATGTCTGGTAGGCCTCTGTGTAAAAGTAGGAACAGTACTCATAGTGGTAAACCTGGATGGATCAAATTAGCTGAAGAATTGCATGCTGAAGCTCAGCGGACATTTAAGGCCTGGGTTGGAGCTGGTCGGCCAAGATATGGGCATTTGTTTAAAAAGAAGAAAAGTGCTAATGCTAAGTTTAAATATGCTCTTAGATATATAAAGAGGAATGAGGACACTCTAAGGGCAGACTCCCTTGCGTCAAAATTGCAAAAATAATAGTTACAATGACTTCTGGAAAGAGGACAGAATGTTAAATAACAAAAACCTCTCTTCCATCTAATATTAATGGAATGAGCGGTTCCACAAATATTTGTCAGCTTTGGCAGAAATTCTATTATGACCTGTTTAATTGTGTCAAGAGTAATATATATATCTGCTGTTGGGACCATAGAGAACCATGTGGGAGTGACAGTTACACCCCATGAGGTTTTTGATGCTGTTTTCAAGCTGAAGAATAATAAGTCATGTGGGTTAGACAATGTAACATCTGAACATCTGAAATTTGCTGGTAATAAACTGTATCCATTATTAGCCATCTGTTTTACAGGGTTTTTGGTTCATGGTCTTTTGCCAGAGTCCCTCATGTCAATTGTATTGGTTCCTGTGATTAAAGATAAAACGGGTAAACTTAGTGTTATAAACAACTATTGGCCGATAGCCCTCACCAGCTCCTTATCCAAGGTGCTTGAAAGGATTCTGTTGAATAGACTCGAACCATATCTGCACACTATGCCTAACCAATTTGGCTTTAAGTGCGAACATGGTACTGACACATGTATTTTTGCATTGAAGGAAATACTAGACAAATATTACAACCAGAACTCAACAATTTTTATGTGTTTTCTGGATGTTTCTAAAGCATTTGATCAGATTAATCATGGAAAAATTTTTATTAAACTATTATTGCGATGTGTCCCTGGATACCTTATTAGAATACTTACCTTTTGGTATTCTTATCAGACCATGCAGGTAAAATGGAGTGACTCTGTGTCAGATTCATTTAGGGTCAGCAATGTGGTTCGTCAGGGTAGGATTTTGTCTCCTCTGTTATTTAACATCAATATGGATGATTTGTCTTTACAGCTTAATAACTGTAAAACTGGATGTAATATTGGAGATTATTTGTGCAACCATCTGATGTACGCTGATGACTTGGTACTTTTTTGTCCTTACAGTGCAGGCCTCCAGCAGCTCTTAAATATTTGTTCTCAGTATGGTTTAGAATATGACATCAAATATAATGCTGTAAAAATTAAGATCATGATTGTAAAAACAAAGGAGGATCAAAAACTTGTATTTCCTGATTTTTATTTGAGTGGAAATGTTCTCCAAGTCACTGATGAGATTAAATATCTTGGACATTGTCACCAGTGACCTCTCAGATGACAGAGACATGCATAGGCAGAAATGTAAACTATATGGGCAGGCAAATACGCTGGTCCATAAGTTCAACATGTGCTCGGCCGATGTTAAAATTACACTTTTTAGAACTTTTTGCTGCTCCTTGTATACTGTGGATTTGTGGCGCAGCTACAAAAAGAGGAGTCTGCAAAGACTGACAGTTGCGTACAATAACTCCATGAGGATCCTACTGAAGGTCCCGAGACATTGTAGTGCAAGTCATATGTTTGTAAATTGTGGCGTTTGATCTTGTGCAGCTGTTATACGGCATTTTATTTATTCATTCATGAGTCATGAAATTATGTAATCCTACCATACAAGCTCTGATCTGTCCCAGGATAAGCTCTGTTAGATTCACATCTAAAATGTGGAGTCACTGGCGATCCTGGCTTTATGTATAATATATAAACAATGTATTTCTTTTACTATTATTATTACTATTATTATTACTTTGTATTTCCCTCTATGGACCAGATGCCCTGTGTCTTAATAAAGTTTGAATGAATGAATGAATGAATGAATGTATTTGGACCATAAAATCATGTTTTGAAATTATATTTGTAATTTAATTATTTATTTTTGAGATCCCATTCTCATACTTGGACAGAGGATAAACAAATATGGAGAACTACCAGTGTTGTCAGCTGTATTTTCGCATTAGCACAGTTTGCTTAGAAATTCATAAAAGGAGAAAGAGAATGTGGATAAAAACCTGGCTGAAAAGAGGAAAATCTGGCCCTATCAGGCTTAAAAAACTCTAGTGTAGCAACAGCCTAAGAGTCAAGACTTGATCTACACCAAAAACTATTACAACAAAATATTTTAAGGTACAAATACTATACAGTGCTGTAGTCAGTTAATGCTGGCTAATATTGGAAGAAAATGGGCTGCGCATGTCAGTACTAAGGAATGAAAGAAAGTTACAGCCTGGGTACACAAAGAGTTTATTTTATTATTGCCTTTATTCCCCTTTATCATTTATTTTAGCCCAAATTCTCAAATCTTATAAAAACATAAATATCTTATTCAGACTAGAAACGATCAGCCTGTCCATCTTTGTACCTTACTACAACATACATAATGCTTTTTGTACCTGCTTTTTGCCGTTTATAATGGCAACAGTGCAGTGCAAACAGGTGGCTGTGATTCAAAGAGAAAGTTAGAAAGAAAGACAAATGATACAAACGTTTGAGCCTCACCTGCATTGATCTTGTTGCCATTTGACTTTTCAGCAATGAGATATATTCAGAGATAAAAGCCAATGACTCAGGAAATCCCTCCCCTATTCTTCAGGCTGTTTAATGAGCTTACAATGTATTTTCCTGGCAGAACATCAAACACAAGGGCTAACTGGAACAAGTCTAGAGTTATCTAAAATCAAAGCTACAAATATAGTGCGAAAAAGTTGGCCAACTGAAGAATAGTGACAATAATAGTGGATGAAAAAAAGCAAGGGTATAGAATAATTAGCCTGGAAGCCACAGAAACATGAAATTATTATTTTTTTTTAATTCAACTGAACTATTGGTAATAGTGATGATTATGGTGAGTATGTAATCTCATGCAATATTCAAATTTTATGAGCATTTTTTACATCACTGTAAGCCAAAATCAGAATAAAATTAATAAATGCTAAATAAAATATTTCACTTTATGAATTTTTTTTTTTTTTTAAATCGAACTACTGAAATACATGGACTTTTCCATGGTTCCACAATATTCAAATTTATTGAGATGCAACTGTATACAGTGTGTATGTCCTCTGTGCCCTGTGGACTGCAATGCATTCAACAATAAACTTTCAGGTGAGCCCATACTGATGCATTGAAGTGCCTTCTGCATAGGTTTTTTCATCTTGGGCTCACCTAACGACGTCTGTTAATTACAGCTATTTATTAGCTCCAAACACCCAATTAACAGGCCTTCAGCACAACAAGCAAACACACTAATCTATACACAACACATTGAGGGACGTCTGCACCAAAGATTATGAAGAAAAATGAAACCAAGGGCCCGAGATGTGAATAGGTGTCAAAGCTGTTGAAAAGGCTCTTTGTTTATTTGCTCCTGCTTGATTCCATAAATATTCACTTCAGTCTTTTTGTCCCGAGGTGTGTCTTTGTGTTTCTTTTGTCTTATTTTCTTCCCTGCCCCATGTGAGGGCTTCACTTGTTTTTGCCCCTTTAGCAATTTTGTCTTTAATTCTCATAATTCTTACAAGGACTTTTAGATAAAGCAATGAATAATGACATTCAGCTGCATGCTTCTTGCAGGAATTACTATGCTGGCAGTATTACAAATAAAATTTAACTTTGAGAACAAAAAGAACAAGTTCTGGCAAATATTGATATTGTTAAAATCACATATATTACTGTATGTAGAGTTAGACTGAAAGATTTCAAGCTTTTATTTATATTTTAATTGTGTTGATTATAATGCTTTTGTAATATTATAAAATGTAAAATATACAAATTTATGAAATACTGAATTTTGGTTTCATTAACTGTAAGCCATAATCATCATAATTGAAATTAGTACTTGAAATATTTTACTATTTTACAGGGATTGACATTTACTGTTTTGCTCACTGGACACTGTGGCTAGTATTTGTCAAAAGTTGCGAGCTAATTATTGTCTTTACTAGCCACAATCTAATTAGTAAAAAAATAAAATAAAATTTGGTTTTATGGACAGGATAAAAAAAAAAGGTTTACCTTAGTGGAATAAATTGCAAAAATACTGACAACATTACGGCTCTGAAATGTCACTTGTACTTGCAGCAGAATGGTAAAAAAAAAACATCAGGAACTACACAGACCATGATCCTTTGCGCCGCTTCAGTGGAGCCAACATAACAAAATTATTAGAGCCCGACTGATAATATTGGCCAGCCGATAATATCGGCCGATATAGCCTATTAGAAAATTATCGGGTATCAGCTGAAATCTGTCCGATATCCACCGATATATTTAGTACTATTTTTACCGTGTGCTGGAACACTGGAATAAAACCTGTTTACATGCAAATGATGGCCATCTACTATTTGTCAATCAGTGTTTCCAAGCAGTTGGGCTTTTACTCTGCAGTTCATAGGAAACAGCCCAAATCACCTTCCCATGTCCCGAAAAGCTCAAAAATGCAATAAAAATATTTTGCTAATTTCTCTGCAATGAAACCTCAGAACAAAAATTCAAAATGCATTTTGTAGCTCTCCACATGCTCTACCTGCAGAGCAAGTTTAAATGAAATTTAAGTTAAATTTAGTTAAAGCTAAATAAAATAAATAAATATAATACATAATAATAACCCCTACACCAGGGGTCTCCAACCTTTCTGGGTTTGAGGGCTACCCAAAAGATGAGAATTTGTACTGAGGGCTACTCGTGCAAAATAATACTCTATATTAAATTCTTGACATGCCTTTCAAATGACACTAGGATTGTATGATTGTTTGCTTTGCATTAATGATAATGTTTAAAAAAAATAATCTTGTAATTAAACATGAAAACAAGTTTTAAAAAAATAAATTATGACTAAAACACTGCAGTAGTCACTGTTTATAAATATCCCTCGCGGGCACCTCACAAGCTCCAGAAGGGCTACCTGGTGCTCGCGGGCACCACGTTTGTGACCCCTGCCCTACACCAATGCCCACTACAACATACATAACAGTCAACATAAAGAACAATAAGCAGCTTTCTACAACATTTTAAAAAGATGTTTATTATATATATAAAGTGGCCTGGGGTGTATGCGCCATATTCATGTAAATAAGAGCAGAAAGAAAAATTATCAAAATACTTTTTCCTAATGTATAACTGTATCGGCCGATGTATCGGATATCGGTATTTTTTTTGTCGCCCAATATCGGTATCGGTCTAAAAAAAAAAAAAAAAAAAAAAATCCATATCGGTCAGGCTCTAAAAATTGTTATTAAACAGTCTTAATCTTCTGAAATATCACAATAACTAAATCTCTAAAGGCTCGTCAGGGCATTTTTTGAAAATGTTTTCTTGACCTTTTCTACAATACAGTGAGCTGCCCCACAATATCGCAATAAATATTGTGCCATGAGATTAACATCGTGATAATACCATACTGTAAAAGGTGGATATTCATCCCTACTAAATGATGTACACTCAAGCAGAGCAGCATAAATCCAGGCTTAACCTTCAAAGTTAAGATATACAATAGGTATTCATAAAATGTAACTGGCCAAAGTGGCTGGTGGGAGTAATTGTGTTACTAGCCAAAATGAAAATCTATCTGCATTTGGCCGGTTGGCTAGTGTTATTGTCAAGCCCTGCTTGTGTGTATAGAATAATATGTATCAGCTTCACTCTGAATTGAACTTCTGATTTATTGACATGCCTGTGTACAACAGAATAAACCCTATGCTGCTTTACCATACAGATAACAATTTGTACATTTTCTTCACTATAATAACTTCAGCTAACACTCAAAGTGTCTCAAACATGTCAGACTAAGACATCCAGGGAATACGACTTGTCAATTTATCTCAAAGAAAGAACATGAAAGGCACATAAACCACAATAGTGATGTCACTATTTTTACACTCTTCCCATTAAGTCTAATTTTCACACAAACACACCGAGTGCCTGCAGTCACAGTAAATGTATCATTTTCCTCCCCTGCTGTGCCCCAGTTTCTCAAAACTCACTAATAATGAGAAGAAAGTCTGTGCCACAGTGATTTGGACAAAGACACATAGCTCATATGAACAGACTGGTCTCCTTGACAGTGTGTTTACAAGGACACAGACTACTACCATAATAAATGGCATGTCCAATGTGAATGTAACAGTTTATTTTATTTTATTTTTCATTTATCCAACAGCTGCCTAATCTGTCTAATCTCCATTCACAAGTTAAATTTCACAACAACTTCTTAATAATTTACAAAAAATGTTTAAGAAACCTGCTACCAATTACTGAAAAGTACCACATGCTATTTGTTCAGACGGGTTCAGTCCAAAACCCGAAAACACACATTCTCCAAGATAACACGCGCAACCACCAATAATTAAAAGCAAGATTTAAACTAGTGTTAGCATGTAATTTACTACCATAGATAAGCCTCACACCTTGTTAAATTAGAAACTAAAGTAGCTTACAAAGGAGATGGTGTTGCTTGCATCTATCAAGACAAAGTCAATTAATCTTAGACTTGGTTTATGTGGCTGTGAACACGTGATACCAAGATAAGATTAATTTTTACATATAAAGGTGAATGCCGTTTTTGGAACAATGGAAAAGTCATGGGATTTACCAAAGATACAAAAGTTTATTTTATAAGAATAGCAGAAAAAGTCCAACAAAGCTATGAATCAGTAGCCTACAACCATGCACCAGAATTACCATATAGATTGCAGTGGGTTTTGTTGATTTAGGCTGCTAATATGCCTAATGACAGGCTATGTTATTGCAATCAGGCACAGACAAACAATTACTGAGGCTGAGAAGTCTCGATACATGTATTAGAAATCTGGCTGTAGTTTAGCAAGGTACGGCCACACATACGTTGTCATTGAAATTTGTTGACATTTCTTTAGGACTATATTTTACATTTACATTATTAAAATACCTGTGATAAAGACCATATAATAACTTGGATATTATAGAAATACAAAGATGTATCTGCTTTTCTTTTTCACTTCAAACCAATCATCGCAGAGACTGTACTCAGAACGACTGCATACATACAAATACAAAGCACACATAGCTTTCCAAATGAGTGAATAGGGCCCTCTGAATAGAAGAAAACCTTCACACTTCTATCCAGGAAACCATTTAGCAACATGGGCTCCCTGATTCATTTTTCCATCCTCTTCTGTCTTTCTCCTCTCACACACGTCCTCTCACCACCGCACCATTCAGGTGTCACTCACACAGCACGCCGCTAAAAGGAGACGGAGCAGTTTTGAGCCCAGCAAGCGCGCGAGTGTGTGGGTGTCTACCTGTCTCTGGTCATGTGAGTGAATAGCACATGGGCCTGATGCCTTTGACCCAACAAATGGAAGCAATCAACAAGCTATTACTGCATGCACTGTGTGGCTCAGAGGCAGCCCTGGTGCTGAGAGAAACAGAGAAAGAAGGGAGAGGTGAGGAGAATGCATGTATTTTGGACCAGTTCATTTTAAAAAGCAGCAAAAATGCTTTAACAAAGCTAGCAAACTGAGCCATTTGATTGCTTTGAAAAAAGTTATGCCCACCTCTATTTTTTAGTTTAGTTCTGTGCCACTAGAATAATACAGCTTTGTAAACAACAAATCTGACATTTCTAGCTTTTTAGCATAACAACCTTGGACTCATGTCAAGCAACAAGTAAACCTTTACAAAACCTATTTGGGATTTAGTGAGATTCCATGCTAGTGAAGAGTTTAGTTCCCCTGTTTTTGGTGTGGGAGGTCAATGTTCACCAATTTGCAGCCCCCAAGCCAGTCAAAAGTAATACCAAACAATTTCACCACCAACATGTTACTTGCATCGGTAATGACATAGTATAGACAGAAAAATGCAAAATAGTGAGGTATATAATGGTCCTTGTATGTGCATAGGGGACGCCAATAAGAACTTGGAAAAGATTCAAAGCCAAATGTTCATAACTGTGTACATGTGTTAAGCCCATGTTGCATAACCTTGACAGATTGAGAGCATGCATATACAGTATATCTATACCATTCTGCATTGCACCAAAGTAGAGGAGAAGGACATCATTGGTATAAGTTGTGTTCCAGTGTGGGTGGAATATCAGTGTCAGTGCATACACAGAAGATCCATACCGATGCTTTCTTTCTTCAGACAGGAGGTGTAATACTAGCCTGCAGTGTTTAAGATTGTAGCCATTGTGCAGCCAAGAGTACATCAGGAGGAGTCTTCTTACAGGAATTAAAGTATTGTCTTCAAAGGAAAGCGCAAGTGCAATTCTAGACATTTATTACGGAACCTAACAACAGCCAGGTAGGCAAACAGACAAAACAACTGCAACAAATGAGGCCCAACAGTAGAGCAACCAATACACTTTCTATTCTTCCCACTGCCTCAGTCTCTTGCTCTAAATAGTCAGTTAATTAACAAGAAAAGAGAGGAACAGTGTGCCAGGGAAATGTCAAGCTTGACAAAGACGAAGGTTAGCTTTTTACACTAATGCAAAACAACAGCAGCCTAAAACTAATTCTACAAAATAAAAGTAATTAACATGGCCAGGGGGTGGAGGGTGGGCAGAATACTAATTACTTGGTTTAGAAACGTGCAAAAAATATGAAAATGTGATGTGCTGGGGAGTGAGAGAATTTGGTTTACTAATTAACCTTTTATTTTGTCTCATAATATAAATAATCACGTGATCTTCAATGGGGCAAAGTAGAATCCCTGAAGGAAGGGAGTGTTTTATTTCTTTGCCTTCACTTGGTAGTTAGTGCGTGCTAGTTAGAGCTACCTCTAGCTCTCTCTGTCTCCTTCTTGGTGGTGTCTGGAGAGGCTGGGCAGGTGCAATGGGCCATGTTGACAGCTTGTCCCCTCTTTCTTGCCGCAGGGGAAAACTGTCACCCTTGTCATTCAGGCCCGTGAACACAGCATGGAGAATCTATGTGTGTGAATGTTCCTGAGAGACTGTGTCTGAGCGGGGCAGCAGGGTAGAGGGGCTTTGTTAGCTCTGCCAGAAACAGCTGAACGCATGGGGACTCACACACACTCACCATGGCTTAAGCATGATAGCAGCTTTCACTAGTTCAACCTGGAAGGGCAAAAGTAAGAAGGGATACTCAACAGTAAATATATTGTCTGCTGGCCTTCTGTGCCATATCTAAACATGCATTTCTGTGGAGTTTTCAGTATATGTAAATTGAGGAAATAAAAAAAGGATTCTGTGAGTGAAGAAACATTTGAAAGTACAATAGAAAAAACAAAACAAAACCCAAGTCTAGATCATGGCTGAGTGAGTTCCACACTCAAAGTCTGGGTGTGTATGTCCGTGTGGGGCACTGGCCTTAGACAAAGTGCTCTGCCAGCTTTCTACCCACTGGTCTTTTCATTGTTGATGGATGGGCCTTGTTCTGCACCATCTGGCTATAGGATACTTCACATTAATCATCACAAACACACACTCCTACACACACAAACACCCCAATAGGTATAACACTGCTAAATACACTGAAAGAAAAAGATGGATGTTAAGAAAAAATTAAGTGAAGAAAAGAAGAAAGAGGTAAAGCAATTAGTCCTTGTAAAACATTGTTTAGAATATTGCATAGCCAGGGGCAATGAAACAATGAAGCTCTAGCCACCCACAACCCCCACCCCACTCTGTCTTTATTAATGACCTTTCTGTACGTATAGGAGGATGCATATTAGCAATAATGGGTGTGAAACACCAATTTCCCCTCCTCTTTGAATCTCTGCGGTCTCCCTTTACACACACACACAAGAACACACATGAATGTTAGTAAATACATTATGTCCTTACATAAACCGTGAGCTACAGGGCAGGCACCTAAAGCAAATTAATGTAAAATGAGGGGCATTATCTGACTTCATTTATTTCTATCTACTGGCTATGTGGGAGCTTAATCCAGCTGATTTGCCTCAGCATCTCCTCAGTGTGTGGACATGGGCAAGGGCAGGCGGAACAGTGGTTGATCAGGGAGGAAGCATGCTTGACATTAGATTTATTATCATTAAATCATATCTCACGGCTATCTGGGTTTGTAATGCAAAGGGATTTATTTTCACATCTATACAATCTATGGAAACAGAATGAGACCTAAAGGAGAACAGAGTGCAAGCTGAGCTCCAAAGCAGATGCATGAGATATTTCTAGAGCAATATTTATACATCATCACAATCATACTCTTTTGGTAAAGAGAACCTAAATTTTTTTGACTTGGGTTTACAAGGGTCAGTATGGGCTACATATTTCAAATTTTGTGGGCTGTTTTAGTGAAGCATCAATTACGATATAAAACAAACAAACAAAAAACAGCATCTAAGGACAGATGCAGCCTAAATAAAATAAAATTATGTTAATAATAAGTTATTTTTCAGAAACTTTGAGTAATTCAAATTCCACGTTTCTGTTGTATACTAAACTATTATTAGTTTGCCAGGATGGAAGAGTGTGTGTTGTGATGTGTGGGAGGCAGAGATCCATGGCTGCCACACAGAAAACGTGATGTCTCTCATATCCTTTTAATTAGCGCGTAACATATAACAATAGCACTAAAGGCACAAACTCTGCAAAGATGAGCTAAAGCTTAGCTAAATTATGCTGTGTGACATTTGCGAGGAACACTTCAATCACCGGCACTTAAAATGTGCAGTGCAGTAACATGGCACCATTACATTCATGTGTTACATGGCCTTGTTTGTCACATCTGTAGGCATGAACTAACTACTGCTCAAACCACTGATTTTATAGATAGTCACAGATCTGAATCTCAAGCCCTGTCCACAATGACAAAGACTGTGACATGCAAATGGAAAAAATACACTTAAAAAAAAAAAAAAAAAAAAAAACATTCAGAAATGCTGTTTGTGTAAACTGATAAAACATTTTCTATGCATGGTGACAGCTATATGTACTAAAGAATGAACAAATAAATGGTAACAAATATTAATGGCACGTTTAACCTACAAATTTGATGACGACAATGCTGAAAACAATTTAACCTGATTATTTGATGATACATTTTATTAAATAAAATATATATATATATATTAGAATATATATGTTTGTTGGACTTGTAACATCAGCTGTGTTGAATTAAAGTAGTAAAGTACTAAAATGGTTTGGTTAAGTGAGTTTTTCAAGTGTAAATCCAAGGTAAGCATGGAAATGAGCCACATGTAAAGTCTAATTGTTGACCAGATTTCATGTTTGAAATACCTAAACCTGGAACTGTGAATGCTGCTTTAGTGAAAAAAATTGTTTGATTTATTATTAGGTAAGTTATTGGGTCACTGAAAAACACCAAGCACATTACTTTAAGATCATTGCTCACAACTGGACTATACCGATAGCAATGTCAAGAAAATAAAATGGTGTTCCATAGAGCAAACTCGATTGCGGGCTGAAAAATGCAGTGACAGCTGTTGTCAAAGAGTTGGCACCCTCAGAAGGACATCTTTATATAAGAAGTCACACACAGCCACCCTGTGTTGTCACAAGGGTCTCATCATCATAAGCATGCCTGAAGAGAGCCATGTTCAATCTGCTGTCAGATGTTAACCTCATAATGGATGAGCCAGAGCGCACACAAATGCCTGGGTATACGCACACATGCGCTGCTAAGAAGATTTATCTGTGACTTTAGGATTCAATCTTGCACACACTTACTCACACACACACCAAATGTAATCAGGAGGCAACACTTGAGCTGTCCTCATCCACTGGATTGCTGACAAGAGACGTCCATCTTGAGGAGATGACAAACTCATCACTCAGCTTTTAAGACAATATAGCGAGGGTGACCTACAAGTGCTTGTATGTCAATGGAAGACTAGTGGACTAAAGGTGAATGAGGCTCTGGGTTTCTCCCATTAATAAATAGACAGTGAATGAGTGCACCTGAGAGACTAGCAGCTTTAAGAGAGAGAAACAGAACTTACCTTGTGGTCATAAGGGTTGTACAAGTGGAAGAGTTGGGACAGCTCTTTCGTGCGTTGTTTTTTCTGTAAACAAAACACAATGTTTAGATTAACATTAAATGAGAAGAAAGCAGTGTCAAGCATATACTGAAGAGGGACAGAAATAGCAGCTGTTAGCACTTTTACACATTTATATGTTTTGGATTATTAATGAGAAATTTTTTATTTTATTTTTCCATTCGTCTTTGTGATTAAATCTGGTCCTAACCCCCAATGCCCTTAATGTGTAATGAGATGCACAAGCAGGAGACATGACTGTTTGATATGTGCCACTTGTTAATGCAATCAGTTACACGAGGCCAGTGCAGTTACAAAAAGCACTAATTAGCTCGCTGATTAGGCCATGGCTGGCTAAAGGGAAGGATATGTGCTTCTGTAGCTGAAGGGACTCTGGATTTCATACAGTAATAACCTTCTTTATGTGCCCTAAGGCAACATTTCTACATATGCAGCAACAACTTACAAGTTTCTCAGCTATCAGCCATCACGTATAGACATCATGAATGAATGAAGAATGGCAAATTAAGGAAGCCTGAAGACAGACAGGAAAAGCTCAAGGGTGAGCGTAACAGAGTACATGCAGAAATTGGTATAAATGGTTTAAACAAAAGTTTTCATTCAACAAGACTTCAATAATTGCATTTTGCATTCATAAAGTACAGAATAAAAAAGGCCAAGGTAAGTATAACAATGGTAAATAGACCACTAAAATACAGGTTGACAAAAGTCTAAAATAACAATAACACCACTTTATGCCAGATGTGTTGAGAGGTTGTTCCTGTAGTCTGTGCCTTTAGTCAACTACCACCCTGACTTTCTACAATAAAGACTATTCTTTAATAGCACCCTCACAAGCGATTCCTGTCTTACTCTTTATTCACTACACTTCTGCTATTTCTCTTTTGCATAATCTGACTACTACTGTTAATGTCTTATTCATAATGGATTCCTCTTTTCTATTCACTCCTATAATCACTGGTCCTGTTCATTCACTATTTCTCCATCCTTGTTTTTAACTGACTCTCTACAGGGCTCTTCACAATCTCTAAATCCTCTTTTCTCTCTTTTTTGCCTTTCCACATATCCCTGAGTGTTGCACCTTTTCCCTAGCTCCCTGTGTTTTCTTCTTGTCAGGGGGAAAATTCCTACTAATCATTCTGTCTCTCACCCTCCCCTTATATTCTCTACCTCCAGATCTCTTTCTCTCACTCACTGTGCCTGAAGCACCTCGGGTGAGCACAAGGCTCTCATCATTGCTCCTCAACACCATCCTTTCTCCCCTTGCCAACTTTTCATCATTCACCCCATCACTCTGTATTCACTCAAGTGTGTGTATGGGGAAGAGTAAGACAGATGTAACTGCAGGTAAGGATTTTTCAAACCCTGGGAGCTCCCAGCTGAATTTACTCAGTCCATCAGCTCGCATAGACTCACAAAACACCATAGGCTCAGTGCAACACATGCTACCACTCTCAAATGCTGCACATCTAAATGAACATACCAGCAACATAATGGGGCTAGTCAAAATGCTGAAAAGAATAAAGAGAAATCGCAAAAAATATATATCTTTAATAAACAAATAACCTAAAGACAAGGAGTATTTGGAAATGCTTACTAACAATAAAAACACAATGGAAATAGCGAAATTATTTGTAGTAGAAAGTAACTATGCACAATTCAAATGTTGAGTGTAATTGGTTGTGATCAAAACTATTCTAAACTAGTAACCAGCTTACACAGGGAAGGCAGTTGTATCAATTCATTTAACCACCACACAGACTCCATAACACTTTATTTAAGGTAAAAAGAGTTACTGAAATCCATTTTAAATTTTGTTTAAATTTTTGTTCAGAGATGTTATTGAAAACGATACCAGCTAGGTCTAGTCCTTTGATAAACTGGTAGTAGAAAAATAAAAGGTAAGATTATTCCAATACAAAGAAAAGTCATATTTAACATTATTATTTTACAGCTTTACATGTTTGAAGACAAAATGCATAATCTGAGGGGAAGTGTACAGTGGGAGAATGGCCGTGTGTGTGAACATGGTCCATCAACCTGAGAAGTTAATCTAGCAAGCTGTTGAGGTTGTGTTAGTGACAACCCAGCAATGCAAAAGCATTGTGTGTAAGTGTGTGTCTGTGGACCTGTCACTGAGGTGATGATGAACGATGGTTGTTACCATGACGTCCATCTGTTGTTGTCGCTAGAGACGGATGCTGCATGTAACGGGAAGTGACATTACATGGTTGTATACACTTGTACTCATACTGACTCTAAACTTGTAATGTGCTTTACTCCCCAAACACATTGTATGTACAATCTTAAAACTATAATGACCATTCCTCCATATCAGTTTTACATTAAAATATTTGTTTTTGTGATAAAAAAACAAAATAAATAAAAAATCTGTACAATTTTACCCCAATCAGCTGAGGCACAAAGGCCTCAGCTGATTGGGGTAAAATTGTAATTCAGAAAACATAATTAATGTACATCAAGAGTGTATCCAAGTTGCTTATGAACATATCAATGTGTCAGTATACACCCATGCGATGTGTGTTGTGGGGCAAAGTAACGTGATCTTGCCTTCGCCTCTGGCTCCCTCGTGTATGTCTGTCTTTTGATAATGACAGACAGATGTCTGTGCAATAAAGCCTACACCCTTGGTTATCTTTCTGTGCCTAGTGTAGTGTAGTATATAGATTTGCATATCCTATAAAAATGTCAAGTAACTTTACTTTCCTTAAAACAGACGGATGAATGAAAGGAGAATACAAGTGATCTTTTTAGATCAATCAAAGTAGGTGGTACAGATGCTTTCTTATCACTTCAGCATTTATTATTTTTAGATTTTCTTATGTTTTTAGAATGTATCTATATTTTCTCAGCATTTCACTAAACTCTAGTAATGTTTATTCCTCTCAACCTGCTGAAGGCTATTAGTGTGTTTGCCTCAGCTGCGGTTAACACAACACAAAGAACAGCAGCCTGATAACCTATGCAGGTGCGTTAGCGGATTATTAGCGGACCAGGACCTCATTAATCAACCTGGCTCCAGACAGAAATTTAACCATTAACTCAACCTTAATACCTGTTAGACTGCTTTTAGTCAAGTGTTATTATGTCCCCTGATATGTGTGAGAGAAAGGGCCTCTGCTTGGAGACAGCAAAGGGAAAAAAGCATGCATGTGAGTGTGTGTGTGTCCAGGCGTAGATAAATGATAGTGAAGCTATGAGATAAAGCTACTAGTGGCTGGCCAGCTGTTTCACACTGACAGCTGCTGCACTGGTGCCTCCTGGGTAATGGAGTTCTTAACCAATTACAACCTAGGGAAATTAAAAACTCTCTCCCACTAGACAGCTATTCTCTTTCTCGATCACTTTTTCTCTCTGGTTCAGTCTC
Source organism: Bostrychus sinensis (assembly GCA_020698575.1). NCBI lineage: Eukaryota > Metazoa > Chordata > Actinopteri > Gobiiformes > Eleotridae > Bostrychus > Bostrychus sinensis. The sequence goes on from CM036247.1 coordinate 18,960,538, forward strand.
TTACATCTGCTCACTCTTAACACCTTCTTACATTTTTACAGACAGGCCAACACACACACACACACACATACACATGCCCAAACGTTGTCCACACAGTCTCCGCTCAGCTCCTCCATTTATCAAGGCTAAGTTCTAGTCACCTGGGGATGATTATGGAGATCCAAGCTAATAGCATTCACATCCTTTTATTCACAGCATGTGCCCCTCTGTCCCCCATCCCTGCATCCCTGTGGTCTACTTTTCCTCCTTCTGACTCTGCTCTCCCATCCATCCTCCCTGTTCACCTATTACAAAAGGTGAGCCCTACACATATTACCATACACCTGTGTTCTTCCAGATGCACCGGCTTTGGATATATTCATGTTTACTTTTATGGTGGACAGGTCTTTGTGTCCATTTCTAATTCACATGTTGGATTTAGGATACTGAAATTTCTATTTAGCGATAGGCAGAAGATATTATGTAAACGTAGCAGTAAAATAATGGCAATTAAACCAAGAACAGAAAAAAATATGAAAATGCAGTGCCGCCCTAGGCCTACTCCTGCTGATACATATAATAATTTAATATTCAATCTATTAAAATGGTTTGTTGTTTGGATCACCATTTTATGGATTAGGCACTTCTAAATTGTCAGTTCGCATGCAATTTCAGCCACCATTCTGACACTGGATTTAAATGGTTTACAAGAAAAACACTGATGCTTCCAGAGCTGTTTAAAGTTTAACTTTAAAGTTTAAAGTTTAACTTAACAGAATTTGTAGATACACACATAAAATGCATGTTTACAGATCCCCAAAAACATTTTGTTAAATCTACCAGAAATTTGTTTTATGCCTACAAGCCCAATTTTTATGCCACTGTCCAGTACAGATTAGAGTAGTGCAAATGACTATGCACTCTGGCATCAGCAGGTTACAATTTTACTGCAGATAAATGATTATGGTGGACTTTTTCATTCAAACACAAAGACAATCCACTTCCCTCTCGGTTACTTTACAACCTTACTTTAGTGCCTCTATCCATCTCTGTTTCCCCTTTAGCTTTTTGCCTCATGTACATTGTCTTCTCAGGCCTCCTTGTGTCTGTGCTTCCTGCTCCATCCATCCCTCCCGTGGTTATTCAACACACTTGTGTTCCAGACAAACCATCTGCTGCTCTTTATTAATGACTGACCCTACACGGCCTGTACGTCGCTGAGCTGCCACCATACGCTTTGTGTATGTGTCTCTATCCATGTTTGTGTGTGTGAACAGGTGCACGCTGACTGATGATGGGACACGGAGTGCAGCTTTATCTAGCATTGCAGGTGTACAGTTTGAACAAAGCTAGCGCATTTTTGAATCGTATGGTCTTTTCTTACCAGTCTTTGTCTCTTTTCATGTTCAAAGACACATACACAACTGTCATAAGTCACAGGGAGTTGTCGACTTGATTTTCTTGCATTACCAGTAAGCTCTGACTGATGGGGTTTTCATTCATTCATCCACCCTCCAACTCCTTCCCATTAGGGGTCAAGGGTGCCTGGAGCCTATCCCATCAACTGTGGGCCTTAGGTACGGAATATCCACAGAGACATACACTGACAACCATCCACTCCTACAGTCATTCACTGGAGCAATTTAGAGCCACCATTTCACTTAATATACCTAATACAGGTCTTTGGACATGGAATGAAGCAAAAAAGGATCTACAGGAACACAGGGAGGACATGCAGACTCAGAGAAAGTATGTGTCATGGATTGAACTAACAATCTCCTTGCTGAGAGGCAAGAACGCTACCAGTAAAAACAACACAACCCATCCAAAATCTGAACTAAAATGCTGATATTGCAAAAAAAAAAAAAAAAAAAAAAAAAAAAAAAAAAAAAAAAAACTGTAAAAAACTATGCTACCATCTGACAATCAAAGGGCTTTCAGTACAATAAAGAGTGGATGCATGCTGACATACAACCGCTAACAATAAAAGTCAGAGGAGGCAGATGGAGGAGGAAGAACAGGAAGGGAGAAAAGATAAGGGGAGAAGCAGCGATGTGGTCTGTCTAGGGATTGATCCCTCGAAGACACACTCAGCTGCTCCTCAGAGTATGAAAAAGGAAAAAGGGACGAGGGAAAAAGAGAATGACTTATGAAGACACTCCACTTGAAAGAGATGTGTCAACACTTTGATGGTAAAGAGGAATGGAGAGCAAATGCCAAAAGAGACAGAAAATATAGAATACGGTACAGCACCGGAGGTCACACTCAAGAATATGATCAAAGATGATCAAGTACATGAAGGGAACTGGCCCTATGTTTAAGATTAAACAAAACCAGAATAACAATGTATGTTGTGTGTATTTTACCATAAAAAGAGTGAGAGCAAATGAGTATAACTAAAATGCTATGTTGTTTGTCTGTGACGAAGCATGAAAACAAAGGTGGCATAGCACAAATGTTGAATGTTTCTGTCTCTCTTTTTCTCAACGTTGACACAGCTTTACAACAATTAGAGCTTCATTTTATTGTCTAATTGTTACACTTGGCAATGGACGAGAGAGAGGCAATGGCAGAGTATCAATCAGGACCACTGCAGATGGGAAGAACAGTGAGATATAACCCAACAAGATGAGTGTTGATTACTCTCTAGATCTAGACTGTTGTAAAGCTCTGTGGTGAGATCAGGGCAAGCGCAAAACCGAAACAAAATGACCTGTGTTTTGGCAAATGTTCATTGAGATGGCATATATTATATTTAATCATGTGCCACTAATATTTTGAACCAACTTAGCTTATATATCTGTTATATTTTACCAGGTGATTCATGATACAAACGCTCTAATTCTCATAACAGACAGATTGACAGTAATTTGCTTAAATTTAGAGACAATACTTCTTTACTATCTGCTTGTCCCTTCTGGGATCACCAGAAAAAACAGCTGCCTCCTAGCATGCAGTGATATGCATATTCATTTGGCAGACGTTATCATCCAGATTCCCTTTCCGACGCATTCCTCTTCATTTAACCAGGCTTGGGATTGGCACAAGAAGTACACAGGCTTGTGAAACCTTGTGGCTGGATTAATCTTGGAGACAAAACAATGTGTTTTCAAATAAGTATCATACAATGTTAACCACAGTTTATATATATTAGTTTTGTTTTTTGCTCTTACCACGTGTGCAGGCACTTGTTCCATCTTAGCGGCAGGTGTACCAGGTCGTGGGTAAAACTGGTTGATGAAAAGGCTGGGGAATCTGTATTGCTTTACCAGCTCCAGAGTTTCTTGGAAGTCCTCCTCTGTCTCACCAGGGAAACCGCAGATAATATCTGTAGCAATAGTTACACCTGGGACCCTGTGGAGGGAGACAGAGTAATTTGAGAATTTTTCATACCACATATAGGTCAAACTAACAAGCAATAATTATTTAAGTAATAAGTATACTATATCTAAACCATCCTCTGTCTAAGTTGATTATTGCATCATGATTATTGCATTATGATTGATACACATTTCACCATTGTGACAGCTATCTTTGAAGACATCCATAACAAACAAATAAAACAGGAAAAATATTCCCCAAGGACTCATTTCAATCAAAACCTGATTAGCAACCTCCTCTGCCAATCATTAGCTAGTGATTATTGACCACTGTCCTCATAGGATTACTCTAAATCAATAGGGAATGGGAAAAGATGCATTGATCAGTTGTGTGTATATTGTTTGTATTGACAGGGGCGGGATAAGAATATCAAGTCTAAGTCATTGTTTTCTATGCATGCTGCAGCTGCCAAACCTGATGTGTAAGAACACACTTCATAATAAATGTTGCTAAGAGCTGATTCCATGGTTGTGCTGGCATCCCAGATTCAGAGTTTTTTCTGAATACAAGCAGGCTTTGATAAAAATCTGTCTGTGAAAGCATTAGATGCAGTAGATAAGAGTCCCATAATAGCCTTTTAATGTAAAGTCTAGTGTAAGGAGGATTTTATGAGAAGCTGGGATTTATTTCCTACAGACAACTGGATTTCCTTCAACATCACTCGGGAAAAGTAAATTGAGAAGTACAGATAAACACTACCTGTACACAGACTGGAGACAGCTGAGGCATGTACAATAAACTGGAGGAAAAAGAAGCAAACAGTAGACAAAGACATTTTGTGTGCAATCACTAACATGATGCATCTTTAATTACATTAACTTACTGCATCTGCAACCCTGTGATAACCCCTGACCTATTGATAACTTCCAATTGGTGGTTGGTCATTAATATTAATCAATGGCCTGCAGGCAGCGGCATCCTTGACCTCTCAGATCTGCCTGACAACTATCCTATAGAAAAAAGTACAACTAAATGAATTAAAAACCAAAAAGTCAAAAAATACATGTATATATACATACACACACATATACATACACACATATACATATATATATACACACACACACATATACATATATATACACACACACATATACATACATACACACACACACACACATACATATATATACATACATACATATATATATACATACATATATATACATACATACATATATACATACATATATATACATATACATATATACATACATATATATACATATACATATATATACATATACACATACATATATATACATACATATATATACACACACATATATACACACACATATATACACACATATATATATACATACATATATATATATACACACACATATATATATATACACACATATATATATATATATATATATACACACACACACATATATACACACACACACATATATACATACACACATACACATATATATATATATATACACATATATATACACACACACATATATATATACACACACACACACATATATATACACACACACACACATATATATACACACACACACATACATAGTGAATATATTGGTACTAGGTACTATATTAATAGTGAGAAAATTTACACCATTACCGGGAAAAATGTTCAATTGAGTCCAGGGTAAAGTAGCACATGGAGATAGAATATATAGAGCAGCAGGGATAGAGACTGGTGTGAATTGGCTTTGGAAGATTTTCATAAAGATGGAGGCTGAGAGAGGAAAAAATAAATAAATAAAAGCCACAGTGCAGACACATGCACACACAGTCATTTTGACACCTCTGTCTCTTGCAGATCTAAGGGTGATGGAGGTGTGATGTGTGATACTAATGAACAAGAACCACACTGATACTCGCCTTGTTAAAACCAGACAGCAGCAATGTGCCTTGTTATAGCTCACCTTTCAAAAACAGAGTGTGAGAAGCACGGCTGCAAGGAAACGGGACCCAGAACAGGAGCAAAAGAAAGGCAAGACAAAAGATTGGGCTTTAATGCTGCCTGCTTTCAATTACACTTCTGGAGGATCTTTTAAACTGAGAAAAATCAAATACAAAACTTATTTCAAAGTAAAAAATAATTTACAAAACTAGTATGAATGTAAGAAAGAGAGTAAAAAAGTATAAAAAAAAATATCAATTGTATTGCAATGTACAGATTCATATTAAAGATTACTGAAATCACTGTTATATTATTTAGATTAGAAGCCAAAAACACTGACAGAGCAAGAAGCCTGTATTTGGTGTGTGAAATAGAGATAAACAGAAAAGGATTTATCACCAGAGACATTATCTGCCACATCCGGACACTGAAGGAGTAAACAACGATTAGTATTGATTACACAACGATATCAGTAGGACTAGTTTTTAACGTGAGAAAACGCTAAAGTGCAACTGCTGCCCAACAGATACAGATGCTCGGACTAGAGGAGAAGTTAAAGGCTATACCAACTTTTGACTTTATAATGGTTCTTTAATGTGGTTCTAATTGCAATGCTATAAACTACATACAACATAACTGGTAAAATTGCTACTCCATACTTTTTTTCACATAAAAGCTACAGTTGTCTGTCAAAACTATGTGAATCTGTCAAGAAAAATTATCTTTTGTAATGTGACGATTAATTCCTTCACTGAATTATATATTTCAGAGCACCTTTAAATCTATTTGAAATAAATGATTTAAAGCAATCTGCATGGTCTCAACAATAGCAAAATCATTATAATTATCACTAAATAAAGGGGTGTGCTCTTTCATTTCATTTCTGCAGCTCTGAGACTGATAGAGCTCATCTCCTGTGATAGTGGCGTCCATTAGCCATAATGTGCCACTGGTCTAGGCTAGCATTTACACAAGAAAATGTGTTCATAGGAGACTAAAGTCTTTTAATTAGAAGTCTAGATAAGCACACAGCTAGTCCCAGTCTGCCTCAGCAAGCTGAATCCAGCTTCATAAAACAGCTCATTGTCTTGTGGACAATTCTTATCAACTCTTTCTTTGTCAAGGCCTTTGCTCAGTTTGACTACTGCTGGTGTGAGTGAATGAGGTTTCTTCCAAACAATACTATGCTCTTAATCATATATTCTAAATATATTCATGTGTATGCAAGCATGTTTGCACAACAGATGCCTGTGAGCGCCTCATGCGATAAGATGAAGGGAAGACCACTGGGATAGAAGAGCCCTGAAAAATGACAGGCATGAGTGTAAAGAGGTAGGCGATGGGTGGAGGAATGGAAGGATGAGGAGAGAAGAAAGACAATCTGGGAAGGTAAATATTTACCTATTCATCTGTCAGAAAGAGCCAATGCCGCCCATCTGTGCTGCACTGTGTACTGTGTGTCTGCTCTGTGAAATGATAATGTGAGGCACGCTGGGGCCACAGCAGCGTAGGAGTCAGTGGAGACAGAGCAACCAAAGAGTTGTTGGAAAAAGATATAGATGGTAAAAACTGTGCTTTGGGAAGACTTGTTGTCAAAATGAATGATGCTAACTTATAAAACTACACTTCTATAAAAATATCAACATGTGCTATGACGGTTCTAATGTGAATGCGAGTGTGAAAGAGGGGGAGTTAAGAGCAGCTGGGACCACTTTGAAGATTAGCAACCCATATTATATAGTGTGAAATTTATGTTCAAGTGAGTGTATTGTATTACATACTAAAAACATATACTGCATTATGCATTAGACATGGCTAGAACAGTGCTAGCGCAGTGAGTGAAAATTTCCACTGTGCTTTATTATTACTTTGTCAACATTAGTGTTGAAGCAATTTTTATTTCCATGTGACATAGATCTCTTGCAAAATGAACTTCAATTCATGTGAATATTATGAAAACATTAAGCATTTTGCTCATCAGCTCTGGCTTTGACACTCAGCACATCCAACAGGGCAGTTTGAAGGGCCATCTGCATGTTTATTTAGAGGGTTTACACGAGATTAAACCTGCTTTGAAGATATGATCAAAACCTCAGGAGTGTATACACAAATCACACATATCACATGTCATAAGCCCAGCCGATATCATGACTGCTGCCTGAAATACATTTAAAGGAAAATTGACAGCGAAGTAGATTAAGCATTCACGCCATATCCAGGTCAGTCAGTCGTCGTCTCACTTAACTGTTGTTTTCAATCTCATTTGTTCAATGCTCTTTTGACAAATGCCTCTACTTCTTAACTTTATCTCATCACTGTAAAAATGAGCCACTTTCATGTGTGCATAATACAGACGTTCTTTCATTCTTCTGCATCTAAAAGAAACCGCTCTGTTCGTACACTAGAAGGCAGGGAAAAAAGGTAAAAGAAGAACTCTTGTGAGAAGTGTTAGTAATGATTCAGACCCTTAAGTGTTTGATTTAGCAGTGACAGCTGGAGGTAATGGCACTGTCATGTTGCAGCTCAATTTACAGGGGACCAGAAAGAGCAAGAAACCGAATGAGCGCTCACTTTCTTCACACTAGCTTTGCTGATGAAGGACGGGGCCTGTCAGAACTAGCTCCGAGTGGCGCCTGGTGACTGTTCAGATAGAAGGATTTCAAACATCACAACAGTCGCTCACAATTTGCCATTAAAGTAATTGGCATTGAGCACGGCATTTAAAGCAACTCAATTTAACTATTGCTCTCTCTCTCTGGCTGCCTCTCTGGTTGGTTAAGACTCCAGAAGCTTAATTTTGAAAACTATATAAACAAATATTACATAGTTTTGCTTTAACAACTGTACCGTAAACGGGCTAACTTTTACTTGGAAAAGCATTGTGTCGATACAACAAACAAAGTGCAAAAAAGAATTTAAAGAGGTTAACACTAACAGAAGGGTGTTTGACAGTAGAGAGGTGACAGATGAAGTATTGGAGAAGAGACAGAATGAGGCAGGTGATGGCTTTAGCTGGCTTAAGAGGAGCTGTCAAACTGTCACAAAGACCTCTCAGCCTGTCTCTCTCTCCAGCTCATTCTCCCCTCAGTGCCCTGCTCCACATCGCAAACTGAGGAAGTTGGAGTGGATTGCTGAGTGATTTTATTATACTTATACGGTATATACACTGTTGTAAAACCCCCAATGCGCACTCAATCAGACTCCATCGAGGCATAAAGGAGTACCGGCGAGATCATCTTCGACCCATCCCACATGGAACGCAGCCGCTTTGAACTTGGGCCCTAAGGCGAAAAAGAGAGATCTATAAAAGTGTTCAGAGGCAGAAACAGCAAGGTTTTTTTCACAATGTTGTTCTGCAAAATAGTGGTGCTCTATGATTAACAAACAGGTCTAGACTGTATGCAACAAAGCCCATTGTTACATCATGGGTTAGATGTTTTTCTTTTCTAATAGGTAAACAGCTTCTAAATCTAAATGGGCGCTGTGAACGTGTTGGATATGCTGCCGGTCTCCTAAGTGAATACTGAGTCGTTTGTCTTTTAACCTGCAGTGCAAAATAACCTCTGTCTTTCCGTGTAGCAGGTCATTTGTAAAGATTGTGCCGGGTGTGGCGCAATGAATGGAAAGCCAAGTAAATAATGATCCCGCTGGAGTCATCAGTAAACTTTATCATTTAATGAAACAGGCCGAACACAGCAGAGCAGAACTGCGGTTCAATTTAACACACACATTTCCACACACATAGTTCATTAGGCTCAGAGAAGGGTAATGAGAACGCAGACGCCACAGATCCATCCACCTACCCGACGCATACACACCAATCATAGAGAGCAGCAGAGAGTTGTCTGGCTACAGTTTGCATCTCAACAGCTTGCAGTGGCAACGATCTGGGAATTCCAGCATTTTGCCGTAAGAATTTGTTCAGTACAGTACATTCAGTTGTGCTTTCAGCCTCAATACTTTTGAAGGATATCAAACTACGTACTTGTGCAGATCAACAAATTAGAATATTACTGTATTTAGATTCAGTACAGATAGAGTGAAGTACTTTATACATGTATTTAATTGAGATGATTATGGCTTACAAATCCAGTATCTCATACATACAATTTTAATATTATATTATTCACCACAATTAAAAAAAATCCTTGCATACTGAATCGGTCGTACAGTCATATGCTTGGGGCACCCCTCTGCTTTTGCATAATAATTTACTCGGTCTTCATAAAAAAAAGATCACAGAGGTATGTCATTTATTTTCTAGTGACATCTGAGTTCTAGGGTGTTTTCTTAACAACATTTTTTACTGTAGCAGTATGTAGGTGTACGAAATTAAATGAAATACAAGTTTGAACACCCTTATAAGTTTACTGGTTTGAATACATGTAACTTCTCAAAATGGATTACTTGCAACAGAAAACTTGTTAGATTAGTTAGTTAAACCTTAAACTTCATAGACAGGTGCATTCAATAATGAAAAAAGGTATTTAAGGTTGTAATCAGGAAATGGAAGTACACAGGCAAAGTTGATGTTAAGGCCAGATGTGACAGGCCAAGAAAAATACCAGAGAGACATAGGCAATGAATGGTGAGAATGGTTAAAGACAACCCACAGATGACCTCCAAAGATCTACAAGATCATCCTGCTGCAGATGGTGTTTCTGTTCATGGGTCAAAAATTCAGCACAGTTTGCACAAAGAACAGCTGTATGAGAGGGTGATGCCACACCAGAATTGTTTGAGGTAGGAAAAAGCTCATTTAGACAAGCCAGATTAATTTTGGAATAACGTAGAGTGAACTGACATACCTCAAAATTAAGTATCTTTTCTCATTATTGAATGCACTTGTCTATGAAGTTCAAGGCTTAACTAATCTAACAAGATCTGAGTTGCAAGTAATCGATTCTGAGAAGTTACATGCATTCAAATCAGCAAACTTATAAAGATGCCCAAACTTTTGCACAGGCATTTTTTCTTATTTGATTTAATTTCATACACCTAAAAATAAAACACATCTACTGCTACGCTAAAAATTGTTGTTCGGAAAACACCCTAAAACTCAGATGTCACTAAAAAATGAATGACATACCAGTGTGATCTTTTCTCGTGACAGAGTAAGTCCAAGCTAGAGCTGAATGATAATGCAAGGAAGACTGGCTAATGCATTACAATGGTCACAAATGTGTTTAAAAATTGTTGAAAATAGATTATGTTTTGATCATGCAAAAAAAATGATCCAATTACTGTATTTTCAGCACTATAAGGCGCATCGGATTATAAGGCGCACCTTCAATGAATGGTCTATTTTAAAACTGTTTTCATATATAGGGCGCACCACATTATAAGGCGTATCCACTAGATGGCGCTGCGCTAAAGGGAATGTCAATAAAACAGTCAGATAAGTCAGTCAGTCAAACTTTATTAATAGAATACAAACCAGCGTTCTTACAACTCCCTCATTGGAAACAATGTATTTCCAACTCAGTTTGTCACAGTTCAAAGCTACATGAACAGCGTTCGAGCGCTCAGTTTTCTGGCCCCTTAATGTCGCAACTCTTCTACTAGATGGAGCAAAGGCCGCGCCTCCTTGTTCTTTTGCGGCAGGATCCATAAACTCGCCTGTGGCACACATGAACAGCTGGAACTGGAATTCCCCTTTATCGTTTTTACCGCTGTCACTTCGGCGACGCCCCCTGAATACGGTAGCCATAATTAACCAATATTGATCCATATATAAGGCGCAACGGATTATAAGGCGGTTTTTGAGAAAATTGAAGGCTTTTAGGTGCGCCTTATAGTGCAGAAAATACGGTAATTAATTTTTTTCTAATTATTAGGGTCAGGGAGGCAAAGGTACACGACCGTCTATATATCAATTGATAGGCACAGCACAGGGATGCACCGGTGAGTCTAATGCATTAGTGTGCTTCTGTTTGTAAACATGAATATACTTCACAGCAGTTTCTTTAAATGTTCACTTTATTCTTATTGAATCTGAACCATTTAAAATGTCATAAACACTAATAAATAAATCATATCATGATCATACCATGATCATGTCGTGGCAGTGTCTGAGGTATCGCTAGATATCGTATAGCCACTCCACTGCATCAATATAATATTGTTTTTAGATGAAAGTGGCAATTTACACCCCTAGTATGAAGCATCATATTTAGTTTCAATAATAATATTGATTTATATTATATATTAACAGCCACACCATGCCAAACTGAAGCATACTGTATCTCATAGCGGTGAGGCTGTAGACACTATTCTTCTCTGCTCCATTTAAGGCTGTGAGGAAAAAGACATTAAGGTGCTCACACATTTGTTACTGTCTGGCCACCAGCATTAAATGGACTGTCCCTTTGCACTTTATTTCAATTTAATCTAACATTGGCATGAATTCAGTGTGATTTATCGTCTCAGCCCACGGTGCCGACATGACCCGGGCAAACATCAAAGCAGCCGATAAATGTCAGACATAAAAGAGGTACCCAAATCAAATAAATACTTAGCTTGCTTAAGCACAAGCCTTTTGCCGTCTCTCTCACACACACTTAACTATAGATTGACACAAAGAACTGCGTGTCAAATTAATGTTTATCATGGCTAAAGAGAGGATGTTACCATGTTTGCGCCAGTTCACCTTAACATAAATAGAGACATGGTTAATAAATCGAAAGCATAAAAACTAGAGCCTCTGCAGAATCAAGGATGAATCCTGGCGTTGCACTGACGACTTTTAATTGATGTTGAAGTCAGTTGTTTTCTGTTAGACAGGTAATTAAGTGAATAATTATTTTAACTAACTTATCATTTTATGAATCATTAGGCTGACAGTCACTGAGGCATCAGAGTGAGATTCAGAGTGAGTAAAAACCTGTCAGAAAAATCAATTAGTGGTCCTTTAATGTGTCTCTCTCTAACACAGAGATACACATCAAAACAACTTCAAACTGGCCAAATGCTTCAATGTGACATAAAGGCATATGGCAATAGAGAGGTAGAGAGGTCTCCACATTTTAATAAGCTTTTCTGATAAACTAATCAGATGTCTTACTTTCAAAGATGCTTTATAGGTTCTACAAATCATGAAACTGGCGTTTGAAAAAACTCTTCACTATGGGGGGGGGCATACTGTTTTTGGAACCACGCAACTGACTAATAGGCTCCTGTTACACACTTGCCACCATTCAACGCATTTAGTGTTGAGAGTGCATTCCAAAGGGCTCAATGAATTAACAAGGCTAAACATTAGATCATGTAACAAGAACTTCAGGTTTTGGCGGCAAACTCTCCTCAGGGCACCAAAGAACTGTGTATTACGAACAGCACAAAGTAGAAGTGGTGATGTGGAGTTGTACGACAATAAAAATCCTGTAATAAAATGTATAAGATGAAAAGCTTGTACAGCATGACTCAGATGACACACTCACTCAACATACACACTGAAACTGTGCTTTCAAAGACAGTGACTCACACAAGACAAGAGAAATGTGAGAGGAGCCACAGAGGTGAGTCAGACAGACAGACGCAACTGTGTTATTAGATGTACCCAAGTATCAGCTGACCTCGTGTAGCATGAGCGCTCACCAGCCGATAACACTATTATTTATTGACTTTGCTGTGCTTCAAGCTGACTGGTAACATGTTCACTTTGTGTGGCTAGGCTTCCACTTTACACTTCTAACGTGTGTGGTGTTTTAGGACATAAGCAGAGATGTAAGACCCTTTCTTAGTTTTATGATTTTGTGTCAAATAAGGTTTAAGGTTGAATATCCTATCTACAAGCTAGTGTTTGAATTTCCTCTCAATAACTTGAAATTTAATAAATCAGCTCTATCTAGATGCATTTAGACACGGTAAAGTCCTGAGTTACAACTTTCTCACAGTTCAATTTAAATAAATATCAGCCTTATCTTAAAGTAAATACAGCATGTGCACATAAGAAAAGTAAAGTCTTTGAGTCAACCCCACATTATGTTCCAGGTATTTTAAGTTAGCTCCGGACAATACTGACTCACCACTTAGTAGTCTGACTGGCAACAAATTAGTAACATAAAACAAATCTGCCGACAATGAAGCCAAAAATAAAAGTTAAATTGATATGTGGTTCAAGGGAAGAAGGAGAGCACCTATTTTATTCGGGATGATCCTGGCAGGGTGTGTTTAGGGCTGGGCTGTTTTGCCACCTGCTTTTTGTGATCAGTGGAGGGTTTTGAGTTTCACTGTTGCTCTGACATGTTTTTAGGACACATGCATTCACTTATGTAAAAGTCATAACATTAAGTTTGTGTATCTTGTGTTTTCCCGTCTCATAAGTCCAGTAATTATAGTAAAGATGTATGCTTCCTGTGTGTGTCAGTGTGAGGAAGAGAGGAAATGAAGTATAATCCAAAGGAAGTGCCAATAAGACAAGATGTGTCAGGGTTTGCCAAGAGCTGTTAGCTAAGACTCACATACTCACAAAAGGTGTGCTCAAAGCTTGTTGAGAAGTTAATGACTCGTTCTTTGCTGATTTCCTGTTGTTTTGACTGAGTCTATTCACAATGCTAGACTAATAGAGACAAATGCAGGTATGTAGGCAGGAAGGTTCCCTCTTTCTGTCACTTAAAGACCGTAAATTATATTGGCATAAATAATAGTCAGTAGGGTTCTAAAATATATTGCAATTTTATCATTATCACAATATCTGTATCACATGAAACTAAATGAATAGTAATAATGTTATGCTCCATTTGGGAGAGATTTACACTGTCAGGATCATTGTCCAATCATCATCTACTGTATGCACCCCAAGCTTTAGCTTTGATATAGTCTTGGTTTACTCTTATGTATAGTTTGACCCAGTTTTGACTAAGTACAGAGATTACTATTCCATCTTAAATTAAAAACTAAATATTATATAATTATGGAAATATTCAACTTAATTATTTCTTATCACATGTTTTTCTAATATTGTGTCAAAAGTACTATTATTTTAGGTGCATAAGACACAATGTATAATATCTGAAATGGCTTAAAAACACCAGCTCTTTGAATAGGGTCATGTCAGGCCTGTCTTGACTGCTGTTTGAGGTGATTGAAAGATCAAACTATAGTGCTGTGTGTTTGTACATGCTTGGTTAAATACTACTTCAGTTACTTTACTTGATGAATCATCAGATAAAAAGGCAGGCACAAAAGAAAAAAAAACAGGTGAGACAGACATGTCCCGCCAGTGTGTTAGGTTATCGCGGCAAAACTCTCTCACTCACTCTCTTCCCGCCTGTTCTGCCCTCTCTTTTCCACCTCGCTTGTCTGATCTGTTTATCATTTCTTCAGCTGCCGTTCAGAACGCTGCCGCCTGTCTGCCACTGTTTGAGTGAAACATTAGCCCTGCCTGATACCTTAAACCTTTTGAGTGCGTGTGTGTAAACTGATGAAGGTATGTGTTCAACAACAAATTAGTGAGATGCTGTCTCCACACCGCACACAAAAGCTGTCACGCTATTGGTACATGTGACCTGCCATAACTCATGCCATAAAAATCGTGACTAATAAAGATGACTAAGATGTTTATACAAACATTCAAAGTCAGCACAAATCTAGGAACCATTTGTTTGGAAAGAAACTGTCGCTCTTCTTAAAACAAACTGAGACAAGCTCATTATCAACATTTACTGCCACCATGTTCAGCTTCAATGCAAAATCCCAGGAACTACTAATTATTAATGACAACAATGGCAATAGAAAATACTTAAACATTGTATAATAAGTTTCAGGTGAGATTAGGGCAATAATACTGAATTGGTCTGAGCATGTTTGGATCTAGGCTGCTACCAAACACACCACATGTTCTTTTCTTAGCCTTTCTGTGGAAGAAACACTGTATTCTCCAAAACATTACATTTAAAAGGATATACCACAGTGCAAAATAAAATCATTTTATTTATTAGCAGCATTTAACACCACAACATGAGCATATGAAGTATGTTTTTAAAGACATAGCCTATAAGAATGAAACAGGAAGTAGTTAAGTGTGGTTTGTGTGGTGTGTTGTGGTTTCCCAAAGGTCACGCCTTAGGTCATGGGTCATGGTCCCACACACAGCAGCTTGCGTGTGGGACAGGATTAGTCACCTGTTTACCTTTCCCAACGCCTCTGGGATCACATCTTTTAACCCTAAACACAGCTGTGTGCTGAACAAGAATGTGTCAACAACTACCCAAACTGCTGCAGGCCAGTGCCGTTTCTAGTATTAGTATTATGATTACATAAAATATATGCATAATTACTACATTCATGTCTTTCGATTAGCTTATTATCTTTGTTATAGTATTGTGATGAATCGATAAACTGTATATTGTATCATGATTGTATATTGTATTATCATCATATGAGCTCAATACACAACCATAATATGCACTGAATGATTTAGTACTACATCTATAGCCATGCACGGACAAGTGGAAGTCAGAAACAGTGACCACAGGTTCAGACTCCATATTGCAAAGAGCTGATCCCATTTTTCATTCCATATCTAGTCTCGTAATCCGCCAACTTCCAGCTCTGCCTTTTTTGTTCAACCTCACTAACTCTAAGACATTCAGATTCATCTTTCAGGCACACACTATTCCCAAACCTCACTATTCTTTTTTTTGAGCATTTCATCTTTGGCCCCAGTGGTACGGACACGACTAATCCTCCCCGTGTACATGAGGGAAAAGCAAGCCCAGATATTGTGGCAAACTATGACACAAGTGTGAAAAATCCCCTGACCATATTCGCTCAATCTGTAACAGCCTTATTCCACCATAACAGGATTTTCTCTGTACATTATTACATAAAGACTGCACTTCATTATGTGATTTTAATTGATAGAAGCAGAGTGAAAAGGATGAGAAAAATACGGCCAGTGTTGGCAGACGGAAACAAATTAACCATTTTAATGGAATAACTACTTCACTGATTGTTCGAATTACGCACAGCGGGGAACAATTGCACATTACACCAACTTGGCAAAATTAGGCATTAAGCCATTGCAAGAATTATATGGCAGTGTGGATGAGAGGTGCACCAGAAGCAGCCTAAACTGAATAAAGTCAGTAAACGTAGCATGGCAAATGCGTGTACAATCAGTGTTACAGTCAGTGTTATAATGACTACAATTTTAAGAAACGGTAGAATTGATTTTCTTTCCCCATATCTGCACATTTCAGAGCAAAAGGGTCATAAAAGTCCTCATTTGCCATTAGATTTGATCAGTGTGGACGGGCTCCTGCTGACAGATTATTTAGGCACTCAACCTTCCAGAGACCTCCAAACTCAAGGCATTTTTCAATGAGGAGAAAAAAATCAAACTCTGCGGACATGCTGTCGTAAGGGCATCAGGCTGGAAAATAAAAAAGATTTTCAGCCTTTCAGTGTTAAATAATTACATCTTGTCTGGTGGAATAACTACACTTAATAATGGGCATATAGATTTGTCTTATTTCTGTTCTGCCTGAATCCAACTGCAATCAATTCAGTTCAACTCTATACTAGCAGTTGGGCTAATACTTTGCTAGGGATGGACGAAAAAAAATAAAAATGTGTCATTTTGGTTTATTATACAAATCTTTATGTTGGTTTGTAACAAACAAAAACAAGCATATTCAATTCACACTCCAACCATTTAAATCCATGACCATGAAAGACATGAAGAAAGGACACCTTGTCACATGCAGGTAGTTATTTTCACTGATAAGGAAGACCTGAAGCATTTGACCTTTTGACCTTATTGGTGTTGGTGGCATTAAGCTGCTTGAGAGTAGAACTACTTATGTCTCTTTTGTGAAGAAGACTGATATAGCTAAGGCTTGTACATTATGTACACACTTTGTTGTCTTTTTTATATTAGCTTGACAAAGATGTCATTATGAATATTTAAGTTTTTTCATTTTCTCTTTAATGTCCTAAACGCTAAACGTTAGTAACTGCATTTGAAGCATGTGTTACCCTCTTTAACTGCAAGCATGCACACACATACACACTGTTATCAACACATACACCGACTTAAGTACTCTGAGGCTGGGCAGGCTTGCCGCTAAGACACCGCTAGGACCCTCGGTACACAGACGCGCACATGCCCCGTCGATCTGTTCAGTTTAAAGGCTGATTTATACTTCTGCATCAAATCGACGGCGAAGCTCTTTGCGGTGCCGCGAACCCTCTCAAAACCTACGCCGTAGCCCTGACATGCACCTGGCCAAAAATTTAACTACGCATCGAGGCGCCAGGTGCACGTCAGGGCTACGGTGGAGGTTTTGAGAGGGTTCGCGGCACCGCAAAGGAGTCCACGGAGCTTCGCCGTCGATTTGACGCAAAAGTATAAATCAGCCTTAACACGGTTTTCAACTGCTATTAACTCTTACAATGTGTGTTTAAGCCTGCGGCACCGGGGCGCATTGAACGGGTTGACGGAGACGGACACCAGTGCACCTTGGCAGAGACCAGCGCAATCCCGTTTTACTTCTCTGCCTGTTGACCACTGGCTGTCCTCCGCGGCCACACCAGCCCAACACCATAACAATAAAAGCCAACTGTAAACCGATACGGGGCATGGTTTAGCCATGAACTGGAGAATTAGACACACCCACAGCGCTCAGGTGCGCATTGGCAGCTGATAAAGTCAAGCGCCTCGGCTAAACTGTACATGTACAACTTGTGCACGTACAACCAGAGCCAAAATGCTAAGTAAACATAAAACCACAGCACTCATCGTGTTATTAGACAACCATCCTCTCCTGTCCAGTAGGGGATAGAAATAGTTTCCACACCTTGCACACAGTGTGTCTTGGCTCGACGTCTTCCTCTTCAAATCCAGAGTGCTCACAAACAACAGAATCTGCCTTGTCTTCTCTGCTAACTAAGCGGTTTTTCTGTTTTCTTTCTGCCATGTTTCTGCTAACAAATTTCCTCATGTAGCCTAGCTTGTAGCTATCAGAGCGCAGGTTTGAGAGGGGAGGGGCGGAGCGAGAGTGCGCATTCAAAACACACTTCAAGTTAGCATTATTAATCGTTTTTTCTCGATTACATAATTTTCGTAATAGTAGGATGTAATAATCGAAATTGTAATCGAAATTCGATGAATTGCACAGCCCTAATATGGATATTGCATTTACTGATATCGCACTAACGATTCATTTGCTACTATGAGGGTTTTATATGTGAAATATTTAACAAACCATAAAACCCTAAAGCCAAAATGTCTTTATACCATCTAGTATACCATCACTAATTCTGTAAAAAATACTGAAAAAGGAACAGTTATATTCTTAGCAGTATCTGAAAATAAAATACTTTAAAAGAGCCATATCCCTGAATCGTTGTTGCTACCTTGTACAATTGGTTTGAACACACACACTCTTGCTCCCTCTCATGCTCAAACACACAATTACAGACACTGAGGGTGTGTTCTTGGCTTGTCAAAAGCCCTGGCCTCTCTCCCAGACCCTCAACTGCACCCCAGCAATTACTGCTCCAGCCAAAAGGGTCAGAGCACTGCATGAGTAGTCTCCTGCTATTGATTTCACACAACTACCGTCACTGAGTGCGAGATTCAGTAGGTCTGTATAACAAAGGCTAAAAATCAAAGGACTATGTACATTGTACACAATATTCAAAGATAACAAAAGCAGCCAGGAAATGTAAACAAGGTTACAGGTTGCAATACACTAATAAGTGCCAGGCAAGATTTTATGTGTTTAAGATGTCTGAAAGTTCTTTCCAAATGCCAGCTTGAGGCAGGAACAGGGAAAGGTTAAACATTTAATGATATTACAAGAAAAAGAGTTAATGAAGACTACTTAAGCAAACTAACTTAAGAATATAATGTTGCACATTCAGTGCAAATAAAGTCTCAACATGTGTACATCAAACTTCGTCCACCACATCAATTTAGTTAAATACATAAGACAGAAATATAAAAAGCTTGCCAGTGACCTGAATTCCCAAGATTTATATTTTTTAAGCCTATGGCTTTGACTGTTGACCTACATGAGGCAGCTATATGAAATTTACTGATTGCAACAGTACATGAATCTCATCTTCTTAGAGAAAAGTCTGTGGTTTAAAAAGCCTTTAATCTGCAACATCAAAAGACATGTATGTGAACATATAGATATTAAAAACCTGACCTTTATACAGGCTCCAGACCGTTTGAATTTCACAAGCTGAACTTTTGCAATGTTCAGCAGACCACACATGTTACATAAAAGAACTTCTTTATGATCTGGATATTAGTACATCACTATTAAATTTGGATTATGAGTTCTACAAATCTCACCATCATACATCTTAACCACAAATCCCTGACCCTGACATTACTGTGTTTAAATCTACTGTGTGTGCTATATATTACTGCATTTTTCTTTACGTAAATATAATCATACTGTTACCTTTCTTTGAGGAAGTCAACAACTTTTCTGAAGTCATCGATGCAGTACTCTCTTTTCATGTCCATTAGGACACTGTCTGAGGCTGACTGAACAGGAACGTGGAGGAAGGCATACACTCGAGGATGGTTCAAGATCTTAGCCATTTCCTACAGAAATATGAGAGAGGCAAACAGAGAAGATGTGAGAGGGTGAAAGACACTATACTTTATTTGTTGTAAAAAGAAAGGTACTGCACTTAAATTTAATGTTATTTTTGTGCATACAGCAAAGGGAACACATGAAGAATTTGACTGATTACCGTAGGCCATCATCTACAAATGGAAAGTTAAGCAAAAGGGCACAAAGTCTCGAGTGGCATGTACAAACAATACACATCACAACCTAAGGCCAGCAATATCACATCTAATGATTTTCCACAGTGCCAAGCTTTGGTAGAGCACACACTGGAGGATAATAGTTGACAGCTTTAAATAATTGCAGCTTCCATTAACATTCCTGTCTGCCTGCACTCTGTTCACCTTACACCTCCGCTCTCTTGTTTTATACTCTTACAGAAAGCAACAGAAAAGAGAATTCACCACATATCCACAAGGATTTATAATACAAAGAGTCAAGGCTGTTTCAGTAGGGGTTCTTTATGTCTGTTTAGTCAAGAGCCTGCTACAACGCATACAGGTCTACAGTTCCAATCAAAATGGTGGGAAAAAAAAAAAAAAAAAAAAAAGAAGAGAAAAAGAAAAAAAGACATATACAACTAAGTATAATTATCACTGTACGGATATCTGCCAACTGGGTACCTTTCTGTTTTGAATGAAGAATGTTTGGTGGAAGAAACAGAGAAACCAACATACATTTATATATGATTACTACTGCCAAAAAAGTATTTTTAAAACTGACCTTGCATTTTAACACCAGCCAAGGTTATTGTATTGAAAGACTAAAGGCTAAAAGGCCTAGGTTTAGCCCCCAAGTATAAGGCAAATATTCAAGGTTAACAATATCACATTAATATGGAATAGATTTACTGAACAAGCAAAAAATACAATATACAGTATAATCTGAGACGAATTTTGCATGATATTGAGCATGATGGAAGTAGTAGTGCATATTAAGGCATATTTTGATTGCTAATTTCAAGGGCTGCGTACTGGCAAGAACATGGTGTTACGATAACGTATCACAATCAAGAATCACAATGGATGTACTGTACATTGTTATGCATATCACAATACTGTAACAAGGATGATATAAACCCCACTTGTATAGCTTATCACTTCATGCACAAAACGTTATGAAATGCATTATATTTAACAACTAAAACAGTGAGTACAGCAACTGCATTACACAAATGAGGTATATGAAAGTTCTTGTGTTAAAGTATATTGTTGGGATTAAATGCCATACAAAAGTAAGTAAGTGACACGGATGTTTGCACAGAAATAATTTATAGAGAAATTAATAGTTTTTTTTATGATATAGTACTGCCCAATAAAATACATGTGAATATTTTCTGACACCCCTACTAATTACAATTTCATTTAGCTACTAGAAAAGTGATAGGATTTTTTTTTTTTTTTTTTTTCCTAGTTTATAAGATTTTAATTTATTTGGGTGGTAAAAGAGCAGGAGAGACCGCAGATGTCAGATTTTTCTGATGGACATAATCAGGATGCTATCATTACTATGCTAATCACCACAAGTAGGAGAGAGAAAAGGAGAGGGGAGGAAGAAATGATTTAATGATTTCCTACAAGAATGTGCTGATTGCAGTCCGTCTTCTCAATTAAGATCTATTGTAGAAAGCTCCCTACTTCATATGCAGATAGAGGGCGTTTGTGGGCATGCACGCACACACTAAGACAAGGCTCACTATAGTCCGCCACAGGGGGTTGACCACTGGAAGCTCCAAATTAGCAAGAATTAATTTGGTTGGAAAATGGAGCCTGATTGGTGACAGAAATCAGAGTGCAGTATGTGTAGGAGAGAGGGGAGAGAAAAAACATGCACAGAAGCACGCTTTTATGTATTTTTATGTTTTCAAAATGATGAATAGATGATTGATGGATCGCGGCCCAAGTATTAATTAGAACTTCTTATGACTTCCTTTGTGGGTAATTAATCCTTACATTTTATTGCAAGTACTTTACAATTTATATTTCTACAGTGAAGTCACAGGTATAAATTTGCACAACCGGGAAATTGAGCCAACAAACAGAGTATAAAATATAAAGCATGGAATCATAAAAAAAGGCTTATTGATGATCATTTCACAAATGTTACGACAAGGAGATAAAGCCGCACATTTATGACCACTGAATTTATAGTTATTATTGTTACTAAGTGACTATGTAATACATCAGGTCATCTATATAAAAATAAACCAAAATCCCAGATGGTGAAAATTAGACTGATGGCCTCATAAGTCGGAAAACTATATGAAAAATATGAAGCATAGTATTTAATCAGCATAATAAGAATGCCAGGAACTGGTGTAATGTCTAATTCAAATAAACACTGAAAGCAAAGCAACAGTGATACCCAACTGGTGGGTTAAGAACTAAAAGTGTGTTTAATATAGTTTAAGTTTTCAGCATATCTCAAGCCTAAAAATTATTTTATTACAAAAAAGGTGAAACAGATTTTACATGTGCCATATGGTAGGGCTGTGCGATTATCAAAATTCTAATCGTAATCACAATTTTGGCTCCCAACGATTACAAAATCTATATAAATCGAGAAAAAAACAATCGATTAAATTTGACTCTGAATAACGCACATGCCCTTTATGTCCATATGTAGGGACTTTACAGTGCTGTCAAAGCTAGATGCACTTTTATGGAGTCAATAAAGGGTCAGCTGTAACGTAAACGTAAAAGAGGTATTGTAAATGTAAGTTGTAAGTATCGTAAACATAAAACTAAAACTGTAAACGTAGCTCTAAAATTGTAAACAAAAAACATGATCATAAACAAAAGAAATGGAAACTTTGTGAACGTAAAACTTTTTACGCTACTTCTTTTCATTTATCACTTCACAAATTACGATTACAACTCACAACCTACAGTTACGATAAATTTATTTCTGAACCTGTTTTTAATGGGGGTGGGCTCAACGTCCATTGGCTGGAGAGACAGGAGGTTGTCATCATTATATGACACCGGCCCAAAACAACCCGCCCCCTCTCGACGTACAAGTGCACAAAACTGCAAGTGGCGTTATAAAATGTTTATTGCTATTAATCAAACAGATCTCGCTCTCTGATGAAAAATTTGTAAATAATATAATATACCTACCAAAGATGAACGATTGTCTCCCATTGCAGTGTCTCATAACTATGCAACTTCGGCCCAAAACAACCCGCTCCTCTCAGTAAACAGAAGCTTCTGTATAATGGGGGTATAATGATGACAACTTCCTGTCTCTCCAGCCAATGGGCGTTGAGCCCACTCCCATTAAAAACAGGGTCAGAAATAAATTTATTGTAACTGTAGCTTGAGTTGTAATCGTAACTTGTGAAGTGATAAATGAAAAGAAGTAGCATAAACCTAAGTTTTACATTCACAATCCGTTTCTTTTGTTTATGATCATGTTTTTTAACAATTTTAGAGCTACGTTTACAGTTTTAGTTTTATGTTTACAACTTACAATACTTACAACTTACATTTACAATACCTCTTTTATGTTTACGTTACAGCTGACCCTTTATTGACTCCCTACACTTTTGTCCAGAACATTGTTTAAAGTCTTGTAGTAGGCTCTATAAATCAATTAACACAAACAAAACTATAAAACTACTCTTCCTCTACAGGTTATTATTTTGGCAGTACATGAATAATTGTTTTAAATAATCATGATTCCAATTATGACCTAAATAATTGTGATTATGAATTTTTCCATAATCAAGCAGCACTACCATATGGGTCAGTGGTAAGTCATTTAAAGCAGCATGGTTTTATAAAAGTATAGCTCACAATAAACCAGTGCAACAGCCTAACTTCCTACCCAACTACCTCCATCACAATCATTCAGTGGTGCCGCAATTCGCTCTTTTCCAATAAAATCTGTCTTTACCACATAGATATACTGCTGTAATAGCAGTGTTTGAGATATATAGCGAATTTCCATGCATTTTATTTTTCTTCTTTAACAGCCTCCACTGCGCACAAATGTCAAGTAGCCTTTAAAGGAATGCTGGGAATTACAGATAAACAGATAAATAATGTACAGGATTTTCTACTCACTCACGCTATTTATCATGTATGTATGTGACAGTATCCTTCCCACCCACTAATGATCGCCCTCTACAGATATGAATCTCTTGTAACTGATCCCTGTGGAGCTCCGGCCCTTTTCTGTCTGTGGCTGACAGGCAGTTCAGACAGTCTGAAGTCAAAATGATGCTGTAAGGAGAAATGTATTGCTTAACTAAAGGTTTGTTTTATTGCTGGAATGAGGTAACCAGCTCATTTGGACCAGTCAGATAAGGTCACCAGAAATTACTGCACATCTTTTGCACTTCTATCCTTATTCGTCCTAAGAGTGCTTAAAGCTACACAATGTTGTTTTCACCATCTTTGTGCCACTTTCTCCTTCCTCCCACCAGGCATCTCGGTCGTATTCACACAAACAGAAGACAAGCTCCTTTCATCTTGGGTTGATCAGCCCAGATAGACAAACGCACCACAGAGGATCTATGTTAACTGGCTTAGCTCAAAGCATCTGATATGTACCCCCTCAAATCAGATAGGAACAGAAAGCACATATAAAAAAAAAAAACAGTCAAGCCAGATAAAAGGAGTCGGATTCCCTTCTTCCAAAGACAAGAACTCTGTGTAGTTTGGGAGTTTCATTCTGTGGGTTTTGGGGGGTGGAAACTTCTGCTGTTTTCCTAATTTATGTTAAAGTATGTTATCTTGTCTTGAATGAAGAAAGCGGTTTAATCACTAAATAGTATACTGTGATGATGTTGCATCTTTTTTTCTTTTTTTTTCTAGTGGTGAATAGGTACAATTTACTTACTACTATAGTACTACAACTACTAAAAAAAAAGCTAAAAACTTAGCTGTGCTGATATTAAGAGGGGGACCTTGGGTGCACATAATCCAATCAGAAATAAATACCCAAGACAGTTCATAATTTTAGCATTGATCTAGCCAAAAATCCTATAAACTCAAAAATATGGGCCCTGGGTTTACTGTGGGTGAACATGTTTAACATGTTAATTATTATGCTGGACACGTTACCTAGTCCTAGACCTACATTTTAGCTGAAAAACCAAAATAATTAAGCCATGCTAATTACTAATACCTGTCTCTAAGTGCCACAAATAGAACCTTATCCTGTAGGGAACCATTCTTACTTACACCTAGAGTGCTACACGCAGACAGGAAAGGAAAAAGCCTCCCAAAAGCAGTGGCACATACTAACAAAATGTACACACACATTGTATAGCATTATGAGGGTTATCCCAGGGGAGTCTATGGTAGAAAATTATTGTACGCTGCAGTCTGGGGATGATACGTCAGGACTGTGTGCGCGTACTACTGTTTGTGAGAACTTTATTCAGAGGTGTGTGGAAAAGCTGAGCTCCCGGTGGTATTTCAAACACTTTGGAGCTGCATTTGATTTTCCCTAGAGGGCAGAGCAGCCTCCAGCACCTCACATAGAGAAGATTAAATCTATGGATCGCTCAGAGGAAGAGAAATTACACCGTTCTGTAGCACTGCAGTGTCCTATACTGCACAATGTGTAAACAGAAGTAGCTGTTATGAGCTGAAAAAAACATTATATTAATTATTAAAAGCTACAAAATTTCTAAAGCATAAATAAAGTCCAGATTAACAATAAGCAAGAATTATAACATATATTAATGAAGAAATTAGCAAATATATAACCAAGTGTGTAGGCCTTATTGATAAAGAGATAATCTGAAGACATAGCAAAATTAACAACAGAATGTCACTGCATAGCATGAGTGAAAACTTAATTTGCATCATAATTTTAACACTTTGCTAAAGCCTCAATTTAAACCAAAAAAACATGTTAAGCTTACACCTCATTAAAATGAACATAATCTCATAATCTCCTCTACACAATACATAATAAACTTTTAACTAGTACATTACAGTTGTTTAAAATATCTTTATTTATAAGATTATTCTTGAGTTCCCATCTGTTAATAATGCATTTATGCATGCTTCTGAAGCTGGCAGAGGTTTAGAAGTATTCTGCATGTCCTGTAGAGACTTTAAATGGCACATGTGATGTATTTCTTTGCAAACTGGGATGATCTCACAGGATGTTTAATGGACAACAGCTCTTTCATTCATCGGGCTCTGACTGATTGCTACATATGAGGAGGGTACTTTCACACCTCATTTACTGACTCTGCGGGCATGCTATATTCAATCACACACTCTCACACAAGAGCACACAGGTACGTGCACAAAAGCACACTATATGATTGGATGACCTACTGTTGTGCACTTGACAACTTTGACAATGAAATTACATGTGAGCTATGTGTGGAATGACGAACTGATGCATGGACGAGACTCACGGTGGAGAGAGGGCTAAAACAAATGTATAAATGGAAAATGTCAGCAACGTGAGCAATGAAAATATAGGGGAGGCATTTTACTAACTCCTGAAAAAGGAACCATGATGGCTCAATGCAATCAACTAAAATGGCCAAGACATCTGGAACTTGAGAGGTGCATTGTTCCAATCAGCAAATAGTACTATGAGGTTGTCTTCACCTGTCAGAAAAAAACATGTGAGAATACTGTACTGTATGTCCAAAATAGAAAAGAGAGAAAAAAAATTGAGATTGAGCGGAAGGAAAGTATAGAGGTCAGAGTATAGAGGCTCATCTTCAGCCATTCCTGATGCCATTACAGATACAGGCATATCATCTGGCTTTTACTTGGATGAGTGATTGACTTCATAGATTTGATGTTCACTATTACACCTTCCTTATTTCAATGAATACCATCATTAGAAACAGCACTCAGGAGAAGACATGGAACAAGAGGAAGGTAAAGGATCAGGAAAAATCCAAAGCGTAATAGAAAGGGAATATTTCTATTTGGCAAAAGAAAATGAAATGTTTGACCATTAAATACATAAAGCTGAGAAGACAAAGTCAAAGTTGAATAAGAGTAGCACTTGTTCCCTTTCATTAAAGTAGTTGTTGTTTATACTGTATGTTTGTTAAAATTTGATTTTAATTAATAGCACTCAGATAAGACAGTAATTTCCATTTGCTCATGTTTACTTCTTAAAGTAGGATTAAACCTGAGCTAACTCTGAGAAAATACAGTATTGTGGTCAGACATTTCGGTAACTACTTGTTTAGCATGTTAACTTGTGATTCCTACGCATTGTATGTACCTTTCCCCAGGAACTAACAGGGCGGCTGAATAAACATTCGGTTAAAGTAAAACGTGATGTTTTGGTATTAACACAGCATAACATAAAAATTAAGCAACGTATATTATGTAACCATTAGCTTATGTGCTAATTAGATACACTAGATGATACTTCAAAGGTATTATATTGTGCCTTTTCAGTCTTTTTGAAATAATTTTGTACATCTTTGCATTAGTGTTTCATGTTTTATAACTTAATAAACTTTATAATGTATGTATGGAAAAATGTCTTCTTTTGGGGAGCTCTTAGTTTGACTTTGCAGATAATATTTGAATTAGGTGTCTCATTCTTCCCTGCTGTCAACAATGAGAAGTGGACAGAGCTATTTAGCAGAGCTATTAGCAACATAATGCTAACAGATGAAGAAATGCACTGGCTGCTTCGTAGTGACAGCAATTTAAGTGCTGAAATTATCTGAACAGCCCGGTGGTAGCGTATGAGCTTTAGAAACGTGCAGGATCACTTCCTCAGCACATATTACTTAAACATGTGTGTATGAAACAAAATACTACTCCAGGTATGTTTTTGAGGTGGAAACAACTTTTTAACATAGTAAAAAGCAAAAAAATAAAATAAAATTAGCATAATAAGGGGCCTTTAAATAAAGCAGGTAAACTTTCCAACACTTGCTTATGTTTTCTAACTTGCCTCTCATATTATTACATACATGTAATCCATTAGTTATCAATTGTCAAAACCATCTTTATTGTTCATAAATTATATTTGGTGGCTGATGCTAATTCCACCATAGAAAATATATTATGGTCTGCCAAACTCATGGCACCATTCTTTGATAGGTTTGTATTTACAGCTGGTCAACCTTTCTAAACCACTATCAGAAGAAAAGGCAAGCAGACTAAAGAGTGGACATTGGAGACAAAAGACACTGATAAAAGCGCTCATCATATGTAGGTTAATTGACTAAGGAATTAAAGCTAAAACTTATAATTTAATTCATTGCATCAACATTAACTATAAAAGAGGCTGGTAGGAGCATATGAAATCTCTCTTAACACACACACCAGTTATGCCAGTGTGCCATTCTGGTATATTTCTAATTATCAGTTAATTGTTATTCCCTATCATTAGGAGGGTGGGTTTTTAATTGTAATGTAGCCAAGCAGAAAGCCTACCTATACATGTGGGGGACAATTAGCCACCTCCATTAACCCCTGCTTAATTACCACCTCCACTGCTGCTTCCCACAGCACTTTTCCCACTCATTTTTACCCCTTGTATCTATCCCCAGGCCTTTATCCCCATTATGATACATTCCTGCCCTCGTTTCATTCAACTGTCATCTTAATTATTTGATTTAAAAGTATATCTGTTGTGAGCTCCACATGTTTTTTCAAGTTCACTTTTCTAGGTTATCCCCTGGTTTTACCCTCATATTGCCTTGAAGTTTTTCAATTAATACTTTCTCGATCAATTTTATGAACACTTTTCCTTGGGGGTAAAGATGGAGAATGTATAAAACTAGATAAAAATGACATGAATTTGGGAACAAAAGGGAAAGTAAACACTACCTAAATGCAAATATTTTGGAGATCATTCCATAATTTAAGTGCTTTTTTTTCATAGTACAATAAGCACTGCAGAAATTTAGTAATTAATAGCATTTTTTGAAGTCAACATTTAATTGTATTTTTTTCTTTGTGTGTTGTTGCCTAATTACTAGGGAGCCATCTTTAAAAACAATTGTACAGAGGTTAATGTGGATTCACAAAGAAATGATGCACAAAGACCTTTGCCAAAAGAAAAGTAACTGAGTGAGAGAGGAGAAGAGGTCGAGGGAGAAACAGAGTGGATAACTATGTCCATTGTTCCATTAGGGAAGACAATAATGACTGATAAAATGGGGTTGCTAAAGAGGACACAATGGTCCTTAATTGACTCATTAGGAAAAGAAGAGAATGAACTGCGCTAATGAATGGAGAGCCACAACTAAAGTGCTTAGAAAGCAAAACAGAAAGGCATTTAGTTTATTAAATCGACAATGTGATGTTATTAGCTTACTATAAAGGCATTGCACGAGGCGAGAGGGACAAAAATGGTAAATAAATAAAACTTGTCTTATTATTATTTTATTGAACAGTGCCTCTGGGTCAAATCAGAGTTTAATTTCTATAGTAGCATACCTCTAAGTGTTCCAGTATGTACGGTGGGTTGGTCATGCCCAGTCTCAGCATGGCTCCTTCGGGAATCTCCTCCACCAGTCTCCAGAGCAGAGTGGGCAGATCTGTGCCAATGTCTCTACCGTATGCTCCTGTGTCTTCACTGGTCAGCCAAATCTCACAGACACCCTCTGGAGAGAAGGTAAATATACGTACATTGTGTCAGTAAACAGTGAGCTAGTATGTGTTATTTGATCTAATTCTAATAAAATAAAATAAAAAAATCAATAAATTGTGCATGTTGCAACCTCTTGTCACAAGGCTCAGCCCAAATATGTCATGTGTTGCTCAAATACTGGAAGAAGTTTTTACTGCTCAGCTAATCTTCTGCCTCCTCTTAACATGCAGTGATTCGCACATTAATTTGGCATATACTCCTGTCGCAACCCTTGCCATTTCTCTGTGCTTGGGACTGATCTGTGACTCCTATGCCAGATTGTGGTAAAATTCTACCACCATTTTTTTTTTCCATTACAGTCAAAAAACACTCACACAACAACATATCTTTAGAGTTTACCTTAAAATTCTGGCGCTGAGTTTAGCATGAGACCAGCGTAAACCAGCAATTATCTCTCCTTAAAAATCTTTTGAAGGAATCTCTATTACCTTTCTTCTATTCATGTTTTTCTTTTTTGTGCCGTTTCTCTGTGTAAACAGATGTAGCTTTCTAGGACAACCATTGATTGAACAGCCAATGAAAGAATCCCTTATTAAGCGTATACCAGCGTATTAAAATAATTAAAGCCTAGATGTCATCTTAGGCTAAAGTGCTATATTTTTTCACAGGTGACTCCTATTACAAATTGCAATTAGGTAAATAAACTATTCCTCAAATCCAAGAAAACTACAACACCTACTTTCCGTTAATTGCTTCAAAACTTTGGTGCAAAATTCAGGTCTAACAAGGGTAAGATAAATATCCATCTAACAAACATGTTATCTGAGATGTGAAGGTCAAATAAAGCAATAGAGAAGTTATATACCAGCTTCAGGCTAAATTAGCGCATTGCTTGCTGCTAGAGCCTAATGATCCAACTGTCATTTGGCTTAAGGTCTGGAAACAGTTGAGTGTCTGCTTAAGCTATGTGTTAAGACATATCATATCATGAAGACGCACCAAAATAAATTCACACTCGGAGGGGCCCAAGATCAAGAACACACACTCGGACACAAATACACAAGCGTCATCATCATTAGCAGTGCAGAGACAGGCAGCAAGATGCATGTGGTCATTCGGGGGAGCGAAGATGCCGTTTGGCTAATTGGACAGTGTGTGTATGTGTTTGCATGTGTGAGAGAAAGTAAGAAGGCAGGCATTAAAGGCGTGCTTGGGCCAGAGAGATTAAAGCTGATGACAGTATAATTGTCCAGAGTAAGAGTCTCTAAAGCTCATCATCAATGGTATTAGGATGCACTAATGATTTGTGAAGTCACCCATGTCTAAAAATGCCATCAAAAACATCCATCAATCACACATGATCACATCCAAACGTAAAACACCCTATGAAAAAAAAGAGTACCATGTTAATTTGCTTCTGTATTAAATTTGTATACTTTAAATTGGTCAAATCCATTTTAATTGCTTAGAATGTAAAACTTGGTCGGCTTCAGCGTTGTCTTGTATTATTTTTATACAACTTATTACTATTTTTTTTGCAAACATGTATGATAACTTATTGTACTGTAATTACATCTGCAGAAGGTTTGCTTGTTGGTGTGTTAGTCTATTATTAAGATAAGGCAAAAACTAACAGTTGTTGTTTTGTTTTTTTATCAGAAAAACGTCAGGAATGGGCCAGTGAAAAAATTAATAGTTTATAGTTTAGATCTGGAACACGGTGTGGGTAAAGATTTTCTACCATTAAAATATAGTGCCAAAAATCCAAAGTTAAGCCAGAAAAAGCAAAGCAAACTAATTTGTGTAACAAATGAGTAAAAGTGGATGGATTCTTCCCCAGCCCGAGAAAACAGCTTTCTGGCTCAATGTATAAAGAATTTACCCCTAAACTAGAAGAACCCTGGCTTGAGTCCAGGTCTGTGCACCGTTTGTATTGTTCACCATTACAACATAGAGCAAACACCTACAATAGAGCCAAGTGGAGGTCTGAGTTATCAGAGTGCTTCTATATATCTGTCTCCATACAAAAGCCACACACTGGGAGAGCTTTTTCCAAAAACACAGCTGTGGTGCCATGAATGCAATCCTGCAATTTTTCCTATTTCCTGTTTTTAATTATTAAATGTTTTTAACCTCATGATGTTGTGAAAAGCCTCAGGTGCTGACTCCAGGCTAGACACTCAATAACCTGTGCAGTGATTTGGCTCTTTGGCCTGCCTCTTGGTCCCTTTTGGTTTTAAGTGTGCTTATTGTGTTATTGTTGGGCTACAACATAGAGGATGGTCATTTATCAGGAAATGTTCATCTGCTCTCTATTCTTATCTGCTCTGATACACTTTCTGCAGCTGTTTCCTCGAACACAGGAGGACAATTGGTAAATGAATGTGGCAAGACATTCAGATGAGTGCAGAGGTATAATGTTTGAACTGGTATACAAACAGAAAGGGTTCAACCATACATAACTCTACTAACTATATGTTCACTAAATGATGATTTTTTTTTTTTTTTTGCATGCATCAAGTGCTTTGTTCAAATTATTACAAACAAGGTTGATTTTTCTTTACAGCTAACAATTGTGTGACATGGAAAGATGGTTGGAAAGAAAATCATTAGCATAAAAAAGTTGTGGCTTGATTGATTTGGGTTTGGGACTAGTACAGCAGGTGTATGTCAAATCCAAAGGAAACAGCAGCGCCCTGACAAATGCCATATGTATCAAAAACTATTATCACATCCACTAGTTTCCAAAAGCTTGTTGAATTTGTGTGTGAGTGTATGGGATCTGTGGATGTTGTCGCCTCAGTGCTGAAATTGTGGACATTTGTTGAAACTGAAAGTGTAATTATGCTGTTGATTCTTTTGCAACCATGTATGCAACTTATCAAGAAAAATGCACACCAAAAAAGAAAAATAATAAGTTCATAAATCTATGCAAATCATTCCTCATCTAAAGAAGAATATGTTCTTTTTAGTATGTAGTATGTTCAGCCTTTTAGTTGGCTCAGCCTTGTTATAGAACCTGCACATATGAGTTTAGGAGTACCTACTTATCTTAATCTCTTTGGCATGGTGTACATTTTGATTGGCTGCCATGGGCTATACTGTCTAACAGATTACTGATATGATGCACATAAAGATCATCCTGTTAAGCAGCATTAAAGCCCATTCCCATATCTATCACAAGTTATACAGCATGGATGGAAATGGGATGAGACTAAGACATGGGTCGCAAGTGGACTTTTACCCCTATTACAATTACATAGGAAAAGGACAGGTATCTGGGAATTTGGTAGAAAAAATCCACACATAGCAGTGACTGGCGTTTAGCTAGCAGTTTTGTTTTATTGAAATTCAATTTGTTCTCATTCAAACATAGACTATATCATATGTGTACATGTGCGGTGAGGATTTATTTATACGATCATCCATACTGTAATCTAGATGTCACATGTCACATATGTCAGTATCTGCATAAATTAATTTAATCCTATTTAAAGAGTCCCTTCACATTAACACCTTTTCACACCTAACAACCAACAATTTGGACTATAAATGTGTAAGGATACTACACCACTAGGAAAAATTCTTGTTTCCTTTTATAAATATATTTATAGTTTTAGTTTAATATGTTTAAAATGATTAATAAATCACAATGGTTATGATTATTTATTTCACGCCTCAGCATTTCAGACTACAAATGATAATGTTTCTGAGTAGAGATGCTAATTATAAAACAAAACATTTTAAGATATTTAATAATATTAATTATGTCTACTCTAGTTTTGAAATGTCAGTAACCAACAAATGTAGAAATGCCTCTTAACAGTATAGTGTAATTTAAAGTTGACATGGCTAAGGAAAGTCTTGCCATCTTCCACTACACGAGCTGATGAGCAGACACACACACACACACACACAAACCATCTTGGTGTAGTGTATCACTGACTGGAAGGCCTGTCTGACCTTCAATCACATTAGCCAATGCCCCTATCCATTCTGACCAGTCTTGCCCTGCAGCCATCTTCCTCCACGCTAAAGCTTCCCACTCACCACAAGACGAAGAGAGGTTCTAGGGCATTGTCTACTACAGCAACTTTCAAAATCAACTAATCACTATGGAAAGATGGATACAGCAAGAAATGTTTATGATCAAGTATGCAAGTTATGGGCAATAAAAACGTACTTACATTATTACAGCTACTCCTACAGAAAAACTAATAATTAATACTGTCAAATTATTGAAACTTATAATTTATTGAGGTTTGAACACTTTATATACAGTGGGGCAAAAAAAGTATTTAGTCAGCCACCAATTGTGCAAGTTCTCCCACTTAAAAAGATGAGAGAGGCCTGTAATTTTCATCATAGGTATACCTCAACTATGAGAGACAAAATGAGAAAAAACAAATCCAGAAAATCACATTGTCTGATTTTTAAAGAATTGATTTGCAAATTATGGTGGAAAATAAGTATTTGGTCAATAACAAAAGTTCATCTCAATACTTTGTTATATACCCTTTGTTGGCAATGACAGAGGTCAAACGTTTTCTGTAAGTCTTCACAAGGTTTTCACAAACTGTTGCTGTTATTTTGGCCCATTCCTCCATGCAGATCTCCTCTAGAGCTGTGATGTTTTGGGGCTGTCGCTGAGCAACACAGACTTTCAACTCCCTCCAAAGATTTTCTATGGGGTTGAGATCTGGAGACTGGCTAGGCCACTCCAGGACCTTGAAATGCTTCTTACGAAGCCACTCCTTCGTTACCCGGGCAGTGTGTTTGGGATCATTGTCATGCTGAAAGACCCAGCCACGTTTCATCTTCAATGCCCTTGCTGATGGAAGGAGGTTTTCACTCAAAATCTGACGATACGTGGCCCCATTCATTCTTTCCTTTACACGGATCAGTCGTCCTGGTCCCTTTGCTGAAAAACAGCCCCAAAGCATGATGTTCCCACCCCCATGTTTTACAGTAGGTATGGTGTTCTTTGGATGCAACTCAGCATTCTTTCTCCTCCAAACACGACGAGTACAGTTTTTACCAAAAAGTTCTATTTTGGTTTTATCTGACCTCTTCTAGATCATCCAAATGCTCTCTGAAAATCTCTGAATTTTTTTTTAGGCTAAATCGCCCAGCTCTACTCTGCTGTTATCATTTCTTACTGTCACTATTTTCATGTAAATATGTATATATGTATGAATGTTTGAGGATCTGGGGGCACTCTGTGGACTTATCTGATTGCACTCTGTGATTTTAGCATGTGTGGTTTTTTTTTTAGGTTGCCTATTTACAGCTGACAGGGGGACTACCAATGAAAATGAGCCTAATTCGGCTACCTCGGGTGTATTTACATTGTTTGTTGATTAATGCACACTGTCCCTTTTTAAATAAATCTCGGATTTGTAGACCATTTTTATTTATTCTCAAACTGCATAAGCAGAAGGGGAACAATGACACTAACCATTACACACTTTGTGCTTATGCAAAAATACCACACACAGGGTTTAATTGGAGTAATTAAGCAGCTTAATTTAGAGCAACGACTGTTGATGTAGTGTGTAGATGGCTTGGCAGGTAACATCATCATCTTGGATTAATCCAATACGCAAGTTAGTAGTAAACATCCGAACCCAAATCTATCAACAGTATATGTGATATATACAGTGCACATGCATAGGTATGACTTAATGAACAGTTTGAAACAACAGCGTGTAAGCATGTCAGCTTTAACCTACTTTCACAGTTTCCAAACTACAGGCATGACCTTCTGAACAGGACTGTGTATGAGATTAAAAAAAAAATGTCTGAATACATCAAAGGCAGAGGGTGTGTGTGTGTTCTGTTCATAAGAAAAACATGCCACAGCATATATGGGTCAGATATATTGTATGGATATATCAAAAGTAATTGGCAGAAGGGCTACAAGTGCTGTGTGCACAGGGATATAGTGTGTGTTTGTGATGTATGTGTACATGAATGTATGGGAAGTAATTTGGAGAGAAGTTATATCCACTCTTTCATCTTTCTCTGGGTGAATGTGTATATATATATATATATATATATATATATGTGTGTGTGTGTGTGTGTGTGTGTGTGCAGTCAAAGAGGAAGTATCTTGTGAATCTTCCAAAGCAGATGGCCTGCTGTATGTAAGAGAAACAAGGATCTATGGGGACCAAAATCACCCCTTTTACTCACCATGGTGCAAGCCAGTCATACTTTGTGTAAACTTGAGCGCTAAACCAAAGTGCCCTTCCCAAAATGATACAGCTGCATGCAAAAAAAAAAAAAAAAAAAAAATTGAGTGCTTTAAAAGACACTGTTGGTGGAATTGCATTCTGTTTAAAATAAGTTACTGTACATTCCTTCCACTGGAAAAACACATTTAAACCAGCTATGTAATTGACTGATTGATTGAAAACACAGTCCTAATTTAGAACTTTCACATCAGTGGCAACTAAAAAAGATGAAGAATGCTCAAAAGTAAATTTTAACAATTTTAATGCTATGTTTATTTCACAATACCTAACAGACACATGGTGTTTAGGGAGCTGTCACCTGCAAATGATAATGCCAAGATACTGTACAAACAGTTATCAGAACTGTCATTTAATATGTCCATCCATAAAATAGCAGGCATATAGTTTGGGTTGGAAAAAAGGATAGTTTGAGCTACAAACATGAATCACACAGATTTCAATAAATGTTAGTCAATAAGAAGAAATTTGTATTATGTGCAATGTAGACAGCTTAACGTCTTTTTTTTTGTTTGTTTGTTTGTTTTTACTTATGTCTCAATTTTGCCCATAAGATTTTATCAACCATTCCTTAACAGTTACACCAAATTGCAGTATATAGTACATTGCACTTTTTTGGAGACACTGTACTTTTTTTAGCAATGGAAAATAACTCATGACAACAACTATGCAGATGCACAATATGTTTTGTTGTGAAGCAAATAAGAAATATGACAAACAGACAACTTCTGAGTGCATAAGTAATCATCGCCTTTTTAAAGAGGCCCCAAAATAAGGCCGGGTTTTATTTACCTCAGAAGTCACAGAAATAGTTAAGGTCAGCCTGCTTGCAATTCATAATGCCATCAAACACCATTTAATTTATAATTACAACAAGTAAAAGATAGGGATCCACACCAAACCTGCCTAGAGAAGACCATCTAAAACTCACAAACCGGGCAAGGAGTGCATTCATCAGAGAGGCAACAATAAGAACAAAGGTGACCCTGAAAGAACTGCAGAGCTCCACAGCAGAGATCTGTCCACAGGACCACTCTGAACCATACACTCCACAGAGCTGGGCTGTGTCGAAGAGTGGCTAGAAAAAAGCCATTGCTTGGAGAAAATAATAAGAAAGCATGTGTTGTGTTTGCCAAAAGGCACATGGAAGACTCCCCAAACACAGGGAAGGTCCTCTGTCAGATACAAATAAAGTGCTGAAAAAAGCTATGACAGCACAAACCCAACACCTGACTGTGCCCCCTCTCTAAAGTGAAGCCTGGTGATTGCAGTGTCCTGCAGTGGGGATATCTGTCATTGGTAGGGAGTGGAAAAACTGGTCAGAACTGAGGGGGGATGAAGGATGGAGCTAAACACAGAAAGATTCTTAAAGAAAACAACTCAAACAGTGCTGTACAATGCATCCGATTTGAAGGAGCTGGAGGTGTTTTAGATGAAGAATGAGCACAAATCCAACTGATTTTATGAACCACGCTCACACTTATGCTAGAAGACTTGGAGCTGGAAGACCTTTAGAAGGTGTTTCTACAGAGTACTGACTTCAGGGGCTGGACACTTTTGCACACTGAAGTTTTCAGTTTTTCTGTCACATTTCTTGTTTGCTTCCCAT
Organism: Bostrychus sinensis; assembly: GCA_020698575.1. Lineage (NCBI taxonomy): Eukaryota > Metazoa > Chordata > Actinopteri > Gobiiformes > Eleotridae > Bostrychus > Bostrychus sinensis. The sequence continues at coordinate 18,997,798 of CM036247.1, forward strand.
TAAAAATATTTTGCATCTTCATGTAACCATGAACCTTTTAAATTCCTGGTTGTAAGGCAACAATAAAGGAAAAATACTAAGGGGTATACATTACAATGCAATAAATTGTATGTATGTGTGTGTAGCAGTGTGGCATGCTTATGTACTTTCTTTGGCACTAATTTGATAAATAATAATATGTCTGGTCAGTATTTATGCTAATGTATTCATGACCCACCAGCAGGCATCATGTTGTGTGTTTGTTAATTCACCAGTTTGTGTGTGTGGGGGCGAGGGTGCACTATGTGTATGTTTTAATTAAGTAATTGACTTAATATACTGTATGCGTTCAAATGTATTTGGGGATATGCACGTTGCAGCAAACTGTGTCCAAGGGTATGATAATTTAATCCTATTATGTAAATATTTGTATTCTTATGTAAACATATAGGATATATTCCATATTAAAGCTTATAACTAATGACTGTGGCCTGTTTACTGACTTAACAAGCTCCAAGAACATACAGGTCATTCCAAATATGTCAGTGATTCACATTTTAGAGACAAGGAATGTCATTATTTTTAAATGATTGGCAACCCAAGTTCAACATAATATTGCACTGCACGTGTCATCAAAATCACCTAACCTGGTCAAACACATAGACCTAATGTTAGTAAAGTTGTAATGTCTACCATGAAACTAAAAAAGGAACATATTTTCAATGTAAAATACTTGGCTGTATAATTGATAGACCTTATCCTCTGTACGCATGAATATTGACTACTAATATACTGTGGATCTTGTTCTGTCTCAAATTATGCTACATGGGAATTTGGAGTGCTGTAAAATAGAAATATGGAAGAGAGCTAGAAGGGAAAAAGGCAAAAACATGAAAAAAAAATTGAAATGCTGAATTAGTGGCAAATATGCATGTAAAAACAACAATCATCTAAATTACAAAGTGTGTCCAACTTTACAACCATCTATACTGTGAGATCGTGGCACCTTAGGATAAATGTCAATATAACTGTAAATGCTACAATGATTTGTCATTTGAAGTTATTACTATTACAGATGTATGTACCCGTTAACGTGTTCCTCACTCACAGGAATTACTTAAGCTTAATGATATTAAAATATAAGTAAAGGTATTAGACTAAAAAAAAAGAGAAACAACACTGACCCTTTTAACCCTAAATGATTATTGGAAATATTTAGCATTAAATTTATTACAAAAGTACAAATGTGACACTCATATAAATGTATAACACATTTAAATGCTGTAAGTAGGAACGCCACGGAGAGGAGCAGACAAATGCGTTGAGGCTTGTTGAAGACATGCCCTAACATGTGCGTGAGCTAAACATATGCAGTGTTCTATTCTAACATGTCCAAATGTGACTGGATTTTTACCAAAACTAGCAACATCTGAAACACTAATCCCTAATTCATTTAGAGATAAAACAAAGATCTAAATTCAGCAAAAGAGAGGAAGCAAATATGACTTGTGAGAAATAGTCATGAAACTTTGTATAAAAGGTCAGTGAGTGACCGATTGTGGTTCGGATCCATTTTACATTCCTTTACATGTTTGGCCTTGTACTCAAGAAGTGTGAACCCACCACTTCATATCCAACATCAAGACAATAAATTGTTTAGCTTTTTTTTTGATGAATACTTTTATGCACTTGCATGTTTTATGTTTGAGCTCTGCATGCTGAGGTCAAACATAAAACTCAACTTCCCCTCCCCAGACCGCTTTAACATCTACTGTACGTTCACACATAGAACTTCAATATTTTTTTATACAGAAAATATATGCCTATAATTCAACTCACAAGGTGGCTTGTGTTTAAAGAAAACTGTTAATATTTCATTGTCATTTTAAAACCAACCAAACTCACCACAAACTGTTTAATTACACATAACCACATACAGTATTAAAGTGTCACTCAGCTCTAAGTAACATTAGAAGTCAATTTTTATGTATGTTTACAGATAAAGGAAGCTTAGATTTGCATTTGTCTTGGTGGTTGTTTACCTCATGGCATGACGGATGTTCATTATTAGACAGTGGGTCACAACAAAGGTGATTTGTCGAAAAACAATGCCTTATGTCACCTCCAGCATAGAGAGGTACAAAGAGTCAGAGAGTTAGAGGCAACACTTACTAGAGGACAGATCTCATAGTTTTGGGCTCTTGTGATACATTACGTTTAGCGAGGATGCATGTGTGTCTGTGAGTGTCCCCCTAAAGCCCTTTCATGTCACCCAACACTGGGGGCTCATGGGACGGCCACGGGTGGTCCACTATGTGAGAACTGCTTCCTGCAGGGGGTGTGAAAAGACCCCCTGATGCTATCAAAATATACAGTATACCACAGGGGACAGGCACACAATATTGCATACACACGCACTCAAACAACACACTGTGAAGGACACTTATGAAAAACACATATTAAAACATGTTTGAGCCACTTTCTTCAGCACATATGTCTCACAAATGGACATGATGTTGAAACAGTTACAAAGTTATATCAATTACTGCTACTTATTAAAAGACAAGCATGTCGTACTGTGAATCATAAAAAATTAATTTACATTGGAAGAATAAATATTTGCTGGTGTAAATAACCGCAAGGCAAAAAAGTAAGCCACTAAATATTCCTATTTAATTCAAAGTAAGAGTGATAAATGCAGTGTGAATTATGTCTGTGTGCTTAGTGCAACTGTGACGGGGAGGAGGCCTTAATATATTTTTATTAACTGAACAAATAGACCAAAACAAACAAACTGCTATCAGCATGAGCAACGGACAACTAAGTGACTCATAAAAACACCGCCAGTGGATATAATGATAAAAACTACACATGAGAAGAGCAGTTTTATAAAAAGTAAATGTTCTTCTGATACAGACAATAAAGTGATGAGGCTAGTGAAAATGAAAACCCTAAAGTAGAAAAAACAGATAAAGTGAATGTGAATGAAGTGAGATCAAAGAAGTGAATGTTTTAATGGCACAGAAGTGAGTTGAGTGGGTAAAACAATAACAGGGAGTAGAACCGTGATGCGAGTGAGGTGGGAGTCGACTGATGGAATGGATCCAGACAGGAAAACAGAAAAACAACAGCAAAAGTGGGACAGTTGCATAATGTTTGAGATTAGACAGGGCCAAATATTCTTAACCTGTTTGTCTCACTGTCATTAAGGATTTAGGTGCACAGAATATCATTAAGAAAAGAGGGAACAAAACTCTATACTGAGATAACTATAAAACAAAATTGTAGATTACAATAGTTGGACAATTATGTGAAAAGAACTAAAGAACAGCAAACCTACTCACAACAAAACTAGGCATGAACAATTTTGTTATGCATTATTTTCCTTCTGCATTACATGACCCAACACAATATATGTTTGTAGGCCACACCACATTATTAAAAATTAGATGACACATTAATTTATATGAATTACTGACTTCAGCCACCAGGCCAACACACTAAACACTGAAGTTCACCAGATGTTCTTCAAATACATTATATCTAACTGATCTTTATCCATGCTTTGAGTGCCCATGGAGGTGGAAAAGCGCTATATAAAAATGTGACCACTTACCATTTACCAATAACTCATAATTTGATCTGGATAATAATAAAAAACTTGCTGCAATACAAGCTTGATTGCCAAAGTCATTATATAAAACTGTGAGAATATTAGTGCAACTGAGTAAAATCAAACATTATTAAGCCATGTCAACAGCATTGTAACACTGTAATTTCTAAGCTCATAGTGAACTCCACTGTATATAAACATAGTAATTGGGATTTGATGAAAGTGTTCAGTGTGCTATGCTCTGATCCACCTTTCAGCACTTTTCAGTCAGGCTCACTCCATAAACTGTCATTAAACTCCCCTTTGATTCTCTCTCTTTTCAGGTAACGGCTTGTGTTGAGCTCAACATCAATGTTCGAGTTAATTACAGGTGTGTGTGCCGTTGAGTGTGTGGATTTGATGTACTATATTTGTGAACATCTTTATTGGGGTAACCATTACTTAATCTACTGACTTACTATAACGATTTCTAGGCAACTAATCCTCTTTCCATTTGTGAATGTTGCTGACCTGGCCAAAAATACTACTTTTGTATGTTACTAAAAAGCCACTCCATAGAGTTCACTCATCTACTTCAGCAAGCTTAGCAGGTTTTAACTTTGAAGCAGCAAATTCTAATAATTTATTTTCCTGATGCCTAATGAGTCATTGGGGCAGCTTGTTGTTGTACAATACAATAGTTGGTGTCTTGTAAACTTGTCTGTCAATATGTATAAAAGGTGGTAAAGTCGGGATTTTTTAAGTGTAATTTGTCAAGGTGAAAGTCTGATTAGGGACAATAACAAGACATGTTTATATTCTTGGTGTCTATATGAGTCATAAAAAAGCATAAAATAACCGAAACAAAAGGAGGGTCTAATTTTTGCTTGTGTCACTTGAATGCGCAAACAAAAAGGAAGCTCATATGTAAACAACAAGGCAGCCTGGGAGAAAACACTCACACAGTGGTGATCTGGGACCAGGAACTAAAAGCCAAATGTGAGTCAGAGGACTTCAAGCAGTTAAACATTTTAACAGGCACAAGCAAAGCAGAGAGTGTGAGCAAGAGGCTTGTTGTGAGTATAAAAGCAGCGGAGACATGGTCCGACTCTCAATCTCAGTGTCTTACTGCCACCTACTGACCAAACTCAAGACTGCGCTCCCCTCCCCCACATGGTGCTGCTTTGCAAGTACAAAACTAAGTGGTATTTACACAGTGTTTATCTGTTGGGGAGAGCATGAGGATTTGGGGCTAAGGGAAAATACTTTGCCAATTCTGTAATGAAAGTGAATATGAGTGCTGAATGAAGGGTTGTATTGGGGAAAACAGCTTAAAGTCTCAACTGACAATTTCTTTAAAGATTTTCATTAACAATTACAAAAACTTTAACAAATGCAGTTCAAACTTTATTTGAAATGTTTGTCATACAGCATATTGTGAAAATAAAGTTGTTAGAAAAAAGTAAAGTAGAAAAATAATGGACATGTAGGAAGACTTGTGGACACAAGTTGACAAAGGACAGAGCAGATGGTGTCGGCTGGACTTACACAACTCCACATACAAATGCACACACACACACACAAAATGTGGTGACATAATAGAAGCATGCCAGGTGTGCAGTTGGTGGCCTGCAGTCTGGCATTAACTAAAGTTGTGTGTGTGTAAGTGTGTATCATTGCTGCGTTGTGTGAAAAGGGGCCCCCTATTCACTGAAGCTGGCTGCCAGCTTGGCACTAAATCACAGGACAAGACGGTACACACTCGCCTACAGACGCACTCACATGCACTCTGATCTTTGTGTCCAGTCCATAGAGACTGAAAAGAGGTCAACCCACAAAATACAGCAGTTTTACAAATGGAGGCAGAAGCCACTTTAAAGGTAGAATATGCAAGACTTAGCACATGATTTGTTCCTTTACTGACCCCTTGTGACTGAAGCTAGTATCTTGGAGGGAGCTGGGATTTGGTCTCGAGTCTACCAACTGAGCTATAGTGGCCACTAGCTATACATTTAGAGTTATGTTTGAGTTATCCATTTAGCTCTATTCCACCCTGAAACATTCCTGGATCCAGATGCTGGTCAGAATCCACACAAAAACCTTTTTTTTTTATGGCCCATTATTGGCCATTTCTGAATATATCATCAAAATCATTTCCTAACTATTTTTCTTGCAAACAAAGAAACCAACCAACCAACACCTGCAAAAACATAAATTCCTTGGTTGTAATAATATATTTTTTTCATAATTCTAATCTAAAAACTCCTTTGCCTGTACTTTGATTTTATTTCTTTAGTTAAATGGTGAGGTTTTTCCTTGGTGTTAAACAAACAGCTCATAGACAAATGGAAAAATATGTAAGAAACTAGAGTTAGCCTTTTAATTAGCAACAAGACAAACACTTAAAAAAAAAAAAAAAAGAGTGGTATAGGAGAACAGAAACTAAAATCTCAAGGGGCTGATAAGAATAAAAAGACAAAACAAGTGAAAGAATGACTAGGAGAGAAACTAAGAAATAAATGACTAAAAAACAGCACAATCCACTCAATCTCAATCTGACAAACCAATCTGACCACCACCCTTCAGGAGTGTGGCAACTCAGCCTAACTACACTACAGTGAAAAGCTTTAACACTGAACAGAGTGCTGAAATTGGGAAAGCATAAAGTAATGCCACTACGGTTAATGTAAATAATTATACCTGTAACGTGAGGAGTCAAAATGTCACATGTTTAATTAAAAGCTCGCATGGGATGTGCTTCACACTGAAATTAAAGTCTTATAAAACTTTCTTTTGCTGTGGTGAAGTGTTTGCAGGATTAACTTATTTGTTATGCAACAGCCACAATTAGATACTAAAGTCTGAACCTTACTTAGTATAGAGAAGATTGAGAAAATCAATGGCAGCTTCTCAGTGAGAGCTCTCCAGAGGATAATGAATTTGACTGGCTCCACTACACACAGGAAATTTCTGTTTGTGTTTGCATGCTCAGCACTTTTCTACATAGTCTTTTCAATAGTGCGCCCTTTGATGGTGGCGACTCCAGAGTGATCAATGAGCTTTTATCAATATTTTTAGCCGCTCTGCCCGCCTGCATTGTGTGTCTGTTTTCATTCTCGTCCATCTCTCCATCAATAAGAAACAAATTATAGATGAGTTTCCAGCCCCAATCTATTTTATCTTAATGATTATAAAGTGTGCAATTTACAATGCTACATTATGCATATAAATGAACATTGCCTGTCTTTCCATCCTCTTTAAACTTTGACATTGAACCAGAAGAGTTCACTGGCTCTGTGAAAATGTTTGTGAGGAAAAACTGCCAGCCTTGTCGGTCCATGTGTCACTAAGTTGCATGAGCAGAGGTAAACACAGGATGACACCTGTCACAGAAGCTAAAGCTAGCCAACAAGCTAGCCTACATCTCTGTCCATCTATCAGTGGCTATCTGTCATATGTCATCTAGGTGAAGCCAGGACACTAAGCAATGTCATTTCTGCTGATATCTTTATGACGTTAATGTTATTAGTCATATAGAGCAGCAAGAAAAATCTATATATATTTACAGCAACTTTGTGCATGATAGCCACACTAGTATAACAGTATGTAATAGCAGTATATTTTGCAAACCACTATAAATAAAAAATTGCCACAGCCTTTAATGTTGGATTGAGTCTTGATGTCAACACAAGGCATGGACTAAAAGCTGTTGTACCTCACAGAGACATGCTGTGTATGTTGTGTGAACTTGAGATGATTCCTAACATCCTTGTTTTAGACAAGGCCGTTTAGAGACCCTACTGAGAGGTTAAAATGACAAGGTGACAGTCACTGTGGGTGTTTAAGACCACAATAAATACATTTGGTCCTGTGCAAAATCCTTTAACCTCAGACAGGTCTATAGTCACCTCACTTCACTCATCTCACAGGTAAACTGCTTTTAAGAGTTGCTTTAATATGCTTAAACAAACCGGTACTAGAGAGCCCTGTATAAAAATAAAGATATGTAAGAATGCAAGCCACACATATACTGTACATATAGACCACAGGTGTCAAACTCTGGCCCACGGGCCAAATGTGGCCCGCAGGATAATTTCTTTTGGCCCGCGAGATCATTTTCATTTTATATTAATAATGGCCCGCCGATATATTGTGCTCGATCTGTTTGAACTACATCTCCCATAATGCACTGCAGAAGCTGCACGCCGGCACTGCCCCTCCCCCGCTGTTTTAGCGAGCGGCATTTAACAAGCTGCAGGAGCAGAGAGAGCGTGAAGGATTCTCCGACAGGAAATTTAACTTTCCACAAAAGAAATGGGCAAAGAGGGGTCAGTGAGAGCAGGAGCTTCTTAAACAGGTGGGACTCTCTGTAAATGCTCTGTTTGTTGAGCTCATGTAGCAGTAATAAAACCACGCTCCAACCGCACAGCAGTGTAAGAACATCTCCTTTACAAACCGTACGTCTTTAAAAACAGCACTGCCCTCCGTCGCTCTTTTTCCTTTCTCTCTGTCACTGCTTGTGCTCTAATGCACTCATTAACACACAGCGAGCTAAACCTGCCCAGAAAGAGGTATAATCCTGCTCACACTGTGTCCTGCAGAGGACAGAGAGGTGGACAGTAGTTTGCTCAATAAATGTTAAATAAGCCTATAATACATGTTTGTGTGTAGGAGCTGACTCAGATTAAAGTTGTGCTGGGCTTACATAAGGGGCATGACATGCACCTAAATATTTATCTGCAGGTAGTACCCACTGTCACAGTAAAACAGAGTGGACCTGATGAAAACACCTGTCTTATATGAGGAGTTGGGTAACTGTGGCAGTAAATAATACTTAATAAATAAGCCAGTGTTAGTCAGTAGTCTGTGGCCTTGTTGTTGTTATTTGTTGAGTTCCAAGTTCTGATTTAAAACAAAACTACAAAGCCCGTTAAAACCACAAATCTACACCTGTAGTTCTGTGGGGAAGTATTATTCTATGTTAAAAAGCCTATTGTAGCCTAACTGAGAACAAAAATACAGTAGGCTGGCTTTATTATTTATACAATTCTCTTATTCGGCCCACGACCAAGACTGGTTTTCTAATTTTGGCCCCAGCTCCGATTGAGTTTGACACCCCTGATATAGACAAATTTAAATATATAACAATTTGTGTTTTGTAAATAAAATCTGACTACTGTTTGGTTGGTGAGCATTAATGAATAAATGTTTATGTTCTGACTGCACTTCCTTAAATGAATAGGATTAAATAAGTCTACTGGCACACCACCAAAAATACTGCATTTGTTAAAGCCCAGACACAGTCCTCCATTCCACACTAAACTACACACAGGATCATATCCACTCCCTGTGCACACACACAGCTATGTCATTTTCTCTCACATTTCCAACCCACATTACCTGCATACATTAAAAAGCCTCTATGATGTTAAAAATTACACATTCATACATTTGAATAATTCTGATTATTTTAAAAGCTTTACACTCACTCACTGTTTTTCCCAATAGAAGGAGACCTATTTACTTCAAATCACATTTGAATAAATCCCATAAATCCTCTCAAAAATCCCAGCGATAAACCAATCAACCCATCCTCTAACCAAAGCAGGCTAATCAAAATTAACTTCATATACTCTCAGTCTTATTTATTCAAAACACATTGAGAAGTAAATTAAATTCCAGGCCATATTTGTGAAGCTCAATTTGCTTCAGATAAGAAAACTGTCTAATAGAGAGCATGTTAGGATAAGGAAGGGCCCGCTGCATTGTCATAATGCAATTCTAAACAAAACAAAGCCATTTAATGGGGTAAACAGTTTGCTTTTAGATCACAGTTGATTATATTTGTTCAACAAAAAAGAAGAGAATGAATGGCAGCAGAATTATAACATGAAACACTTTAGGTCAGTCTTAAAATGTGCTGGGTTTAGATGTTTTATGTACTATATTTGGAAGAAACAATTGCGACACATGGTACAATGAGTCACATCAATTGGTTCTGCATTATATGAACGTACTGTGTGAAGGGAAGAACATCAAAATATGAAACTGTGGCCTGTGAAACATTTACCTGTGTAATTACCACAAAAAACAGTGCAACCAACACCTTTCCTGTTTTACTAACAGTATTTATGTCTATCCTGATTCGAGCATGCAAGGCATGACAGGCAGTAACTTCTAGGTTCCTCTTTCTCTGTTTTCAAAACAACTACCAACCGTCTGTCACTCATATTTCCCAGGTCATAATGAATCACATATGCACAAGTCCTAGTCTGACCTATGTGTAACTTGTTGAGGTATATTTCAGTACATGCTTTATATGTTATAAATAAATTAACAATTCTTACATAATCAATTATAACTCAACTGTTAATTCTTCAAAGTCAGCAATGAAATCAGAAAACAATTGACTGTAGAAGCAACAAAGAAGTGTCAAAACCATATCAAATTATCCACTTAACATCTTCATTTTGAACATACGAGTGGGCCCAGGCTTAGTGACCTTTCTCAAAGGGTATGTGCATCATGAGCCTTCCCTGCCACTCACACAGCAGCTGGTGAAAATGCCCTTGACTGCCCACCCCGAGGCACTGCGGTGCTTTAGATGCAGCTGTTTAAAGACTTCTGCATGTGGTTTGGTAAGCCATGCCCTTGCCAATGACATAGTTGTTTATATCTACTAAGCTCAATAAGATATGAAAATTAGAATATAAAAATTAAAAAGTTTGTTTTACTGGTCACTGAGGCCTTTCAGTGGCAGCAGTAGTTACACAATAAGGCTTCAGAATGCAGTATACACTGAATCCAGATTTCTGTCTTATCTTTAGCATGGCTGTTGATCAAACAAAAAAACATTTCTCAAAATGTCCTGAAAAGAGCTTGTTATTAACAAAAGGTTCAGGTTTAGCACAAAACAACAACTTGTATGCAAATGTATGTAATTCTGGGCAAACTTGTCATAAATACGTCAAAGAACAAAACTTGAGAATGAAATAGGTGAGCATATTGAGATGGGATTTGTCTTATCAATGCATGTGCCTGCCCTTGACTGACCTGCCCGGGGCTTTAACAGAGACATGGCCTGCTGAGCAGAGGGGATGCTGGGAGTCTATTCTTAAGGAACAGATGCCAGGGCATGACAGCTGTTAATTTGGCATCCATCTAAAGCCAACTGGCTGGACCCTCTACCCAAGAACAAAAACATCAACATGTGCTATTAAACCCACTACCCCGAACAGGACAGTGGCACACAGAGCGTAGTGGGCAGAGATGCACACAAGCACAGTGACTCACATTTTACACCATGCTTCAAGAATACATAGTCAAATATGAAATAGAAAGCTGGAATGAAGTGCAACGTGGTGACTGTATAAAGTAATAAAAACAGGGTAATGTGTAATACTGAAACACTGAAAGGAGAGTGGATGTACTTACCTTGAAATGACTGCCTCGCTCTCTCCACGAGCTCATCTATGGGATAACTGGCTAGGTCTCCCCTGGCGTGTTTCGTCTTGCAGTAGGTACATGCATTCAGGCATCTAAACAATTGGAGACACCAGAAAAATATAATTTTTTCCAGACTAAGTTCACATCAGAGATAAGAAAGTGATATGTAAACCAGACTGACTACTTAGCAATTATTTTTTGTTTTTCATTCTATTAAAAGTATGCATCAGGCCACTGATTTGTCACCTTCTGACAAAATGAAATAATGGTATTGCAGTAAGGTTTTGGTTAAATGTGTTTTTCAAATAAACAAGGATAAAATATGACAAAATTGAGAGTTTTGAGAAATGTTTTTTTGAAGGGAAAAATACAATTTTTTTGCAGCATCTCAGTGATGGTTAAAAAACACAAATCAAAGAAAATATCATTACACACTGATATTAGACATTTAACAGAGAAATATTCAATCTTACTCTGCATTTTTTGAATGATTAGTAGCCAACAAATGTCATGCACAGAAACTGCCAGCATGCTCTAACAAGCAATAACAAGCGTAAACCCAGTTTTTGACCCATGACAGAGAATCCCCCTTTAGGATGCACAAAATGAGCAAACACTTTAATCTTTATCTTCTGGTCATGTAAAATTTTGGCAACACTTCAGAAAGACTTACCACTGTTGAGCAGTAATAAAGATGCAACAAATATGTATTGAACTATAATTTGAATGAATAAAATGTTTATTGCTACCAAATTAACCCTGATAAATTTGCATGGACTCACAAAAGCATATTACTTAAAAATGTATCAATAACAATGTTTATAACATAGTGGTCTCTGTTAATGTTGACTTGTAATAAATGAAGTGCTACTTTGCGAACACTTTATAGTGTGTAGTTATTATAAAGTGTTACCAAAGTTTTATTATTTTTAACATTATTATTTTTAACAAAAATAGTTTTCATATCAGTCACAAACATGTCATAACATCTGTACAGAAAGTCCTGGGCCTCCTCTATAACTGCCCACAGAAGGCTGGACCACTCCAATATAGATCTTCATTATCAATTTGAAATACAACCTAAGGCCCGGGGCATTTTTTATGTTACCCTGGAAAAGAAAAGCTGAATACAAAAATGGAATTTACAGCATCCATCTATCAATCTATTGGGCCATCTTTCCCCTCTAAGGGTATTGCCTATCCCGGCTGAGGGCACTAAAGATGGCAGCTAGGTCACGGGAGTTCCGTGTGGAGAAAACATGGACAGATGGGGCCCCCGTGTGCGCGCCCACACACACGCACGCACCACCAGGGGGTCTATCCATCTTAATGTGATCAGGCCCAGCTGAGTGGATCACACCAACATTAATCTCAAGAGACAGTCAGTGGCCCCGGCTCTGGTTTTGTATAGGGGATGTGTGCGTTGTCTGCATCAATTACTTGCATGTTTTTGTGTGTGTATGAAAGTATGTGGACGAACATTTGTCCAGTATCACAACAACGTATTAGTAGTTTCGACATCTTCGTCACCAGAAATGGACTGAGACAACTAGTCGGCAACCTTAGACAAGTCATGACTGAAGAAGAGCATTGTCCTTCTTTGACAGAGATTAGTGTGTGCAGGTTATGGATAAACCCACCACCAACCTTATTTTTACCATTTTGTATCTTTGATATATGCAGTACTGTGCAAAAGTCTTGTACAGGTGTTTAAGAAAAGCTATGAACAAAGGGTCATCAATGTAAAAAACAAAACAAACAAACAAAAACACAAGAGTGTAGACCTCTGTCAAGGCACTGGTCCTATCTCGCAATGGTAAAGGCATAGTGCCCAGAGCTAGACTTAAACTTGAAGACCTTCTAGTTCAGGGGTAAGTGCTCTTTCCATTGAGCCATAAAACTCACAATGGTAAATAATCCACAGATTTAATCAAGTGAAGTGAGTACAAAAACCCTTGTACATTTTCCAGCAAAACTTATCATCAGTCACTTTCTTATCCCCCACCTTTGTTTCTCGTTTTCTCTCATGCTTGTTTAGCAGAGTTAATTAAACCACAGAGGTAGCAGTTGTACCTGACAACGGTATAGTTCATCAATATCAATAGCTGTTGCCTCTTCAGTCCCTAGCGTGGTTTTGTGTGTGCGTAAAGGGGACAAGTGTGTGAAGCAGCCTTGGAAATGTAAAAGAAAGGAGAGCCTAGAGGTTCTCTATACATTTGTAAGGCTACACACACATGCCTGCAATGTTTAGTCCCATTGGAGAAGGTCCCTTGTTCAACATCTAAAGAGGCACAGATTGAGAGTGAGTTTGAGGCTTTTCTCAATAATAGGCATTTAGGGTCTAGACATTAATTAGAAAAATGCCCGCCACACATAGAACCGAGCCAATGTGCATTGACTTGTGTGTGTTCTTAGAGATTTATTATGTACCGACCTGAAGACGCAATTATAGAAAACAAAGATTAAGCTGAACTTTAAACAAATTATAAAGCATGGCTTATACTCCTCTTATGGTTGAGAAAACATAGACAATACTGAAAGTGACTGAACATGGTCTAAGCCTGAGACTGTACAAATAAGGTCATTACAAAGTCAAAGTACAGAGTATAAATTTGGAGCTAACAAATAAAGCAACGTGAACAAAGAGGCACAACTGGACAGAGAAACCACTTCATAATGGTATGGTTCTTTATGATCATAGCGGACCAGGGTGAGTGTGTCCTAATGCAGCTGGGACCATGCCACTGTGGACCTCATTCCAGCCCTTGAATCTGACTCTTGAGTTCTCTTATTTAGTTTCCAGTGCCACACAGTCATACTGCTTTGTGTCTTTTAGAAGATAGGTCACGTGTTGGCTTTATATTTCTATATCTAGCACAGTGGCTTGTTGTTTTGACTAGAGTGGTATGAGCACATACGCCTGTGTATGCACATGAAACCACAACTACACAAGAACTTAAGTGTTTTCCCAACTTCTTGTTTTGACTCTGCATGGACCTTGAGACAGTGTTATTATTAGATCACTCAGCCCATTGTGGCATTATTAGAAGATGTTTATAATTAAATAACCATGTCAGGATTTCAAGTCAAAAGGGTACAACATCAGTTCAATATTTACATGTGATGTATTCAACCTGTTGCATACTTTCATTTGAACTTTTCAGTAGCTCACTGAGTAGAGCAGAACAATGTTAGAAATATGTGTGATATGCAATAACAATATGATTTGTAATATTTGAATTATCTATAAGGTTGAAGCTTTATTTACAGTAGACATCATAAAATTCAATTTTAATTTAGAGATACAAGCCTCTAAACTTACTGGTCAACACTGGGGCTTATTAAAACTTAAAGACTAAACCAGATCTAAGTTTACGAAATTAGGATCAATAAATTACACTGCTCAAAAAAATAAAGGGAACACTAAAATAACGCATCCTAGATCTGAATGAATGAAATATTCTCATTAAATACTTTGTTCTTTACATAGCTGAATGTGCTGACAACAAAATCACACAAAAATTATCAATGGAAATCAAATTTATTAACCCATGGAGGTCTGGATTTGGAGTCACACTCAAAATTAAAGTGGAAAAACACACTACAGGCTGATCAAACTTTGATGTTATGTCCTTAAAACAAGTCAAAATGAGCCTCAGTAGTGTGTGTGGCCTCCTCGTGCCTGTATGACCTCCCTACAACCCCTGGGCATGCTCCTGATGAGGTGGCGGATGGTCTCCTGAGGGATCTCCTCCCAGACCTGGACTAAAGCATCCGCCAACTCGTGGACAGTTTGTGGTGCAACGTGGCGTTGGTGGATGGGACATCTACATCCCAGATGTGCTTAGTTGGATTCAGGTCTGGGGAACGGGCGGCCAGTCCATAGCATCAATGCCTTGGTCTGGCAGGAACTGCTGACACACTCCAGCCACATGAGGTCAAGCATTGTCTTGCATTAGGAGGAACCCAGGGCCAACCGCACCAGCATATGGTCTCACAAGGGGTCTGAGGATCTCATCTCAGTACCTAATGGTAGTCAGGCTACCTCTGGCGAGCACATGAAATGCACAAGAAATGCCACCCCACACCTTTACTGACCCACTGCCAAACCGGTCATGCTGGAGGATGTTGCAGGAAGCAGAACGTTCTCCACGGCGTCTCCAGACTCTGTAAAGTCTGTCACATGTGCTCAGTGTGAACCTGCTTTCATCTGTGAAGAGCACAGGACGCCAGTGGCGAATTTGCCTTGGTGTTCTCTGGCAAATGCCAAACGTCCTGCACAGTGTTGGGCTGTAAGCACAACCGCCACCTGTGGACGTCGGGCCCTCATACCACCCTCATGGAGTCTGTTTCTCACCATTTGAGCAGACACATGCACATTTGTGGCCTGCTGGAAGTCATTTTGCAGGGCTCTGGCAGTGCTCCTGTTCCTCCTTGCACAAAGGAGGAGGTAGCGGTCCTGCCGCTGGGTTGCTGCCCTCCTACAGCCTCCTCCACGTCTCCTGATGTACTGGCCTGTCTCCTGGTAGCGCCTCCCTGCTCTGGACACCACACTGACAGACACAGCAAAACTTCTTGCCACAGCTCGCATTGATGTGCCATCCTGGATGAGCTGCACTACCTGGGCCACTTGTGTGGGTTGTAGACTCCGTCTCGTGCTACCACTAGAGTGAAAGCACCGCCAACATTCAAAAGTTACCAAAACATCAGCCAGAAAGCATAGGAACTGAGAAGTGGTCTGTGGTCACCACCTGCAGAACCACTCCTTTATTGGGGGTGTCTTGCTAATTGCCTATAATTTCCACCTGTTGTCTATTCCATTTTCACAACAGCAGTAAAACTGATGTCAGTCAATGTTGCTTCCTAAGTGGACAGTTTGATTTCACAGAAGTATGACTGACTTGGAGTTACATTGTGTTGTTTAAGTGTTCCCTTTATTTTTTTGAGCAGTGTATTTAATTTTTTTATTTGGTCATAACATAGTTTGATATAATGTTCTAGGCACTTATTCTGACGTTGCACATTTCTGTCAGATGGAAGAACGTGACAGATTTTGGCCTTGCCAACATTGCGATAACAATATATTTGCTATATACTATTGTGTAGCCCTATCACTGAAAACCTTTCAGACATGTAATAGTGCTACAAATGGTAACTAAGCTCCTAGAAATGAGATTTATTGCCACTTCACAGAATAACTAAAGCCTGATTTAATGAGCCACAAATTGAGAGCATTTATATTTTAGAAACACTAACAGCTTTATGTAAGATGATATGTTGTGATTCTGTGTTCATTTGTGTCCATTTGTCTTTGTGGACACATGTTTGCTAGAGACACACTGGGGCTAATTCACTTACACAGGAGATCTGAAGTGTAATGCCTTTTAATGAGACACAATCTTATTTTGACCAAGAAGACGCATCAATCTTTTGGATTTGTGGCGAACACAGAGTCTCCTGGTGAGTGAGTGGGGGAACCGTGTTAGGAGTGTGTCCGCGTGCACGTTACAGGCATGTTTTTGTGTGTTAAGCAGTGGGAAAGAGGGAAATGGAATAATATGTTCAGACCAGTGGAGCTGAAAACTACCCATACATAGATTTGATAAACAGTGGGAAGGCCACTGTGGCACAGAGAGGTGTGTGGCTGTCTGCATATGATCGTGTTTGTGTTGAGGATAAAATAGAAAAAAGGCAATGGGAATTCTTTTGTGAAGTTGGTGTGATAAAGTCTAAATAAAAAGGCACTGTGTGTATATTGTGCATTGATGCATCTTCCAATCCTGCGTACATATGGACGTGATCAGAAAACCTTGTGTCAAAGCACTCCTCACTCGCCTTATGCTATCATCGACTTTCCCTTTGTTCTTGTATAGATGCTGTTGACTGCAATGAACATAACATGAGATGGGATCACTGAACAACAATCCATAGTACAAATTGTACATTTATTTGCTCTCAGTTAAGGATGAGATTTACCAGAGTGATGAACCTATGGCCCGGGGTGAGGCTCAATCTTGAGCTTTTACAATGGGCTTTTAATCTAGAACAACTGGTTATTCCTATCAATTTACTATCTTTAAAATGACATGCAGTGAATTCTGTGTGTATGTTTTTGGGCAGCATTGATGGACAAAGTTTTTTCAGTTCACTTTCTTTTCTGTAGTCTTTTTGGCTGCCCTTAATTGAACAGGGTAGTTTGCTTCAGCAGAAATGACTGATGGTAAATTTATTATTTATTTCTTGTTTTCAGTTAAACTGTTTTGAGCCCAAATATTAATCATTCTGTTCATCATTCAAGTTTATAAATCCTGCTGTTTCAATGTTTTGATATTGTGTTAAGAATTTGTCACAGGTACACACAAATCACAGAAAAAAATCCTAAAAGACCCAGAGCCTCTCTCTCAGTGAAAGCAAACGTATTCATTACGAACACAACTACACAGCCTTTGACTCCAGAGCCTCTGTTTACACAGAGTGTGCATGTCAGGGAGTGATGAGACGTGAATGTAAAATTCAAGGATTTGGCTTGGATAAAGGTCTGAAAAAAGTCACTTTTATTTTAACCAATGATGTTATTCAGCTTGAGTAAAGTCAAACCATTTGTGTTTTAAATGTATCAAAAATCTCTTAAAATGCCAGACAATGGCATTATGTTATATTCAGTATGGTTCAATGGCCAGATTAAATTGGCTTTCCTTCAAGTAGATAAATGTTACTATCTGAGTCAGAAGGTGAAACACACAACAGGAACATGAATTGAAGTCTGACAAAAGGAGAAAATACTGCATTGGCTCCAAGGTTATACTTTAGATTCTGTGGATATTTGAGGCCAGTAACTTGGAGCAGAAGAAATGTTTACACTCTTTACAAAAAAACTAGGGCAAGTGAAATCTTTCAATACCATTTCCTTTCATAGTTTACAGCTTTAATGTCTTCTTTAACTTTAAGCCAAACACAATAATATACAATGGGATTCCAATTATGCAACCGGGGACATGAAGCAAACGCACAAACCTTTAAACAAACAAAAACTGGTGCTCAAACTCAAAACATAACTTTTTCCAATGTATGTTTTGTGAAGCAAAACCGGACTTTTACCTGTAACTGGGTTCATAGTATGTGTAACCCTTCAGCCATGCAATCAAGCACCGCATTTCTATTGTGTGAAAAAGAAGCCATCAAACTACAAGACACCTACTTGGACTTCCTGCTGTATCAATTATACCATCCTACTACGTAGACACAATAGCATTAAGGAAGAGCTGAAACACCAGCATATAGCCCTAACATTGACAGAGATCTTGATTACTAGAAATGTGAGCAAAATAGAGACATCTAACAAAATTGTATAAACTGTTGAATTAATAGATTTTTTTTTTCAAATGCCTCAGCTCCAACAGTAATAGTTCACACAAACAGAAACTGTAGCAAATGCACAGTTTAATGACCCGTTTTCACTGAATGGCCATAAATTCCCTCTTTATGATGCTCAACCATCACAAATAAAAGCATTCACAAAGGGGCTTTTACTGCTGCTGACAGACACACACATACAAATATACATAGATAGAGAAAAGGACGGGACCAGTAGTGTAGCCTTGGGCAGCACATCCCTAATAAGTGTGGTAAAATAAAGAAACAAAGCACTGCATTTGGTTTTGTCTCTTCCTACTGTGGGAATGGATAAAAATGATCACTGTTGAAACATCCCCATGAAGTGCCTGTCAGAGAAAAATTCAAAAGCAAAGCAAAACTAAGAGCTGGCAAATACAATCAAAAAGAAATATATGCAGTATACTGATACTGTACACAGCAAGTGAAATATTTCAAGCTTTTATTTATTTTAATTTTGATGATTATAAAAGTTATGTAATATTCTAATTTAATGAGATAATTCAGCCACAACAGGTCCTCAGCCTAGATAAATGGAGAGGGATGAGGGGTATCTGACTAAAACCCTATACCAAAGCAACATGTGGAGACCCTAAAACAGGAAAATAAGAAAATTCTCACTTTATTCTAATTTTTAATATAGGACAGTATGTGCCAGTATTTTAGCCAGCGCCATCTTGGTTACTTTTCCGCTTTTGTGTGACATGCTGCAGATAATGGCTGTGATAGGCTGGTTTCAAGCGACACAATGGGAAACAGCACTCTATGGCTGGGAATCAAGACCATTCTGCTTTTAGAAAAGAAAGCGGGTCAGTCTGGCTGGCCAGGCTAAAGGCCTCCACCAAGGCGACGATCGCCCATCTGAAGCCGTGTGAACGGTTCTTCCACGTCGCTCATTTACGTCCTTTTGATATGTATGCGCCGTCAGCCCCCATCGCTCCAGGACGGAGGCTGTCTGACTAGTTTTCTGCCGATTAGCCTTGTTGAATCGGCGTCTTTGGTCTTTGGCACGAAGTGCTCTGATAGGCCTAGCACTACAGCTGCCGCGCCAATCAGCTCATGGGAATTTTAGCGGAAGCGCTTTCTTCTCCTTGTTGGCCTCTGTTCTTCCTAAGTAACAGAGCAGCGGCACCTAATCCACACAAAACAATGTCCAAACCGGCCATTATCACGCTTCTCAAATGTTCAAACAAGCTGAGAACAGTGGCAGACCAAGGCGCGCTACATGCATATGTACTCCGCAAACATTGTGTCACTTACGTTTATCTTTGTTCACTGGCTAGCGCCATCTGCCACTTTGGGGGGGTAATTACATCACGCGCATGCGTAAGACACAGTCTTTAGGTCAGTTATCGCTTCAGTGTATGAAGAGGGAAAAAAGTCATCCGACGTGAGGAAACGGGAGGGAACGAGAGGAAACGGGAAGAGACCGTCTTTTCGGTGGCAGTCTGGAAGTCGCCTTGGTGTATCTAGGCCTTAACAGGTTTTAGGCCATGATTTTTACTATAGTTAACAGATGTATTTTTAAAGTTACAAGGCTGTCAAGATAACCTTTGGAGACTAAAATAAATCTCTCAGGTTCACACAGACACACAAATAAAAAGTGCCGACATTCTGATGCAGAGGCAGTTTTGAGAACAAACGGATGTGAGACAGAGCGATCACTGTGTCTTCATCTGACAAATGCCACGAATGATGTCACTCCTACATCAGAAGAACAACCATCTAAAAGCAGCACATACAAAGAGCATATTCTCAAAAATACAGAGACAAGAAGACATGTGAGCATTAACCATGAACCGTGCCATATTCACAACACCATACAAAAAATACAAAAGCACACGTTAAGCATGGATTATTTGCAACACTGTTATTTGGAGATTTATCAACAGTCAGTGTATTTCTGTAATCTGCTGGTCTCCAAAAGACTTCATATTAATAGAGTACAAACAAAAGGATTTAGTAGTGCCCTGGATGAACCACTGAAAAACAACTGGATCAGATAAAGACCCCCTGCTGTTGGAGACCTAAAATCACAATACATCAGCATGGCATCAACATGGTAATAATTACATGTGAAATATGCATATGTTTGTTATTATTTTTCAGGGTTTGTAGTGAGATATATTTGTGGTTGTTTAGTGCATGTAAAGGCTGAAATTCCTCAAAAAATCCAAATATGTTCCTTATAGGAGTAATGCTAGTGCAAGTTAAGCTGAACAACTGCATGTTTAGTGAACCACTTGGATTTACAGCTTATCTGTACAGTAGGCTAAGAGGCTTTAGTGTGAAATGGAGAGAGATGAAAGTTAAAGGCGTTAAACATCTAAGACATTGTGAACAATTAACAAAACCTGGCTTTCTTTGCATTATACCAGGGAAATACAGTATAGATGGCACAATGGATTTAGTAACTTGATGTCTTTAACACATTTTCAAGTGCAACAATAGTAGGTTGCCATGTTACAAGAAGAAGCTTATTAGTAATGTAGTAGTTTACCCCTAAAGTCCATGCGTTCACTAATGGAAAATCCAATTAAATGTTGAAAATGTACTGCATTAAAAAAGACAAGCCCTGACGCAGACATAATGGCCATGTAATGCCTTCCAATTATACATGATGATCAGTTAGAACATGAGCCTATTAGCCAACTAAAAAGCTTTTAGTTCAATCTTGTAACCTATAGCCCAGTACAAAAGAGCCACTGTGTCTTTAACTTGACTTCTTGGAAAATAACGCTCTGGACCTTAAAGATGTCCTGGAATGATGATTGATGGATTATCATCAGTGGAGGCCTATAGCGCGCTGAAATTAGTCTGCTGTAACCCTTTTAACTAGCCTACAGAGAGTACAGGTCAGTGGAGAGACACACATCTGTAAACAACATAAAATTAGCCCATAAAGTGTATCCCCATATTATGTATCTGTAAACAGTCTTGTGCTGTTCCGTAGTATTCATCAAAACTGGAGTGATATGGCTCTGGTGGAAGAAGCAGAGGTCATCAAATAGTATTGTTAATATAGCGTAAAAATAGGACATTTTATTCAGAGTGAAACTAAGGCACTAATAAATATCCGCTTTCTTCATGCTAAACGCTTAATAGCTCTGCTTTGTGGAAAAATTGATCCAGGAGATGTCCTCCTACCTACAAATGGATAAAAGTATTTAAATTTTGAAAACAGAACAGAACAGAGAAAACAGTGTGGCAGTCCTTTATTCTGTATATGGATGAATTCAATCAGTTCCTTTTCTACTTTATTGTGTTTTTATTATTGTTATTCTTTTGTGTCATGTTTTCCTTTGAGTGTATTTTTGTTGTGCAAGTTGTGTCTTTTTGTAAAATTTTTGAGGCATTGTTCCAAAAACACTGTACGTGTGGTGTTATAAAGTGCTGGTTTGTTAATTTGTCTTCATCTTACCCTGTATTGATAGAGATTATTTCAATGAGAGGATTCTTTCTGATCTTGGGCAAGTCCAGTCTGGCTCCTCCAAGCCTTCGGCCTCCATCTTTCTTCTGACCCAGCAGACGAACTGAATGGCCTGGGAACAATTTTACACACAATTAGAATATAAACCGGCAACATCACTTGACATGAAGGATTATAAGGTAAATACAAGTAAAGTATTTGGTTAGTAACACACAATACTTACATACAAAAAGACATTTACATATGCCGTTTCACCACAAAACAAATGTGGCCACATTTGGTATTCAAATAATGCCATTAAACATCAAGCATCAACTTTGTTTTTTTTTTTTGTTTTTTTGCATTATCTCTGTGTTATACTAAGGAACAAAAGAATTGCTGTTTAAAAGGAAAACTATTTTTCTTGCACTTTGATCAATTTAAAAGCAGTTAACTACAGACATATTCTTTAAGAGGATAAGGCTTAAATTTGGGGGCAGTTGTGTCCACTCTCGTGTAGAAATGCAATACAGTTGTCCCTTTTCTTTAACCATTTAACAGGCTGGGGACCTCTAAAGCTGGTGTGTGTGCAAGATGAGGGTGCTGAGGGATGGAATTGTCTTCCTGTTTTCATCCGCTTTACACAAGTCTCTTGGGAAGGTGGGCTCAGGGCAGGAGGCAGGGCTATCAATTGGTAGATAAAAATGACAATGTGCCCCAGAGGAGGACACAGAGCCAATCAGTGAGGCGTGACGGGCCGCAATAATCTATGTGTGCAAGGAAATAGGAAAACTTCCTATATGGAAAACAGTAGAGGGAATATGAAAAATTTGGATCTGAAATAGAAACTTGAAATTAATAAATGAAAAAAAAAAGTGATTGCTCTTATCTGTTTTGCAGATTTAGTGGTTCTTTACTCTAAAACACAAGTAGACAATAAATCCTTCCACTCAGTCATAACCACCCATTAAAACACAGTAAAGTAAAAGTGGGGGGAAGTTTGATAGGAAGGTGTATGGATGGATGGTCAGGCGATAAAAAAAATACATCAGAAATGAAAGATGTATAGGATGACCAGATGGATGGCTGGATGAAAGAGGCAGGGAGCTAAAAGGATGACCCGGTGACCTGCGTGTGATATCTCATAAGTGCTGGGTCTGCTCGTGCTCCCAGTCTGATTGTAAAGCAGCAGGCAGGACCCGAGGGGGATGGGTGAGCACTGACAAGACGACACAGAGGCAGCCCACGAGTACAAGAGTGTAATACTGCCGTTTTTTGTTCTGCAAGTGCACTTGGCAGAGGGGTATGTGTGACGACAGCCAAAATGCAACAGCCAAATGTCAACCAAATCAGTTTCACTGATCGAGTGTACAAGTTGGTGACAGTAACAATCTGCCTAAATACAATCGTTTAGCAGAGTGCCAGCCATGCATGAACCATTGATCTTTGACAATGACACAGACATGGTCATGGCCACCAAAAGGCACCTTCAATCATCTATATCCACTATTGTAGATAGTTTTTAGAGTACGATACTTCAAGTAAAAATGGAGATTATCATACCTCCAAGGTTTTTCAAGTGAAATTTAAGATGTCAAACATAACAACTAAATGCCAGATTCACTGCTACACTCACAAAATGTGTTTTAATGCCACATAACTATTATTGATTAAATATGAATCAAATATTTTGATACAAACTTCTTGTGGCTGTATGTGAACCTTCCTTCTAACCACACTCTTATCTTGAAAGAATAGAAATTTGGGAACAGTGCCTTGACTTCAGTGACAAAAGCATAAATGTCAGTTTGCTGCATATACTTACTAATTTACATATTGCCTATAGCTTTGAAAAGTCTAAAAACAAACAAAATGTAATACCTGCCCATATAGTATAAAACTTTTAGGGCCTTTATTTTGACACTAACAAATTAAATGCCTGTTTGATACTTTTAAGACCTTAGGGATAGATGTTATGTTGAGTTTACCATTAAAATAGCGGAACAACAAGACATACAAAAAAACGTTGGCGGTTCAAACACCGCTCCTACTGATGCACAGCTGTCGTTGTGTCTGTGGGCAAGACACTTAACCCACCTTGCCCCCAGCATCTGTGTAAATTGGTGTATATATGTGTGAGTGTGAATGGGTGAATGCTTCCTTGTTGTGAAGCACCTTGAGTGCCCATGGTGTTAATGTAATAAAAATGTAAAGGCTAAAAGATGTGTGGGTGAAAATGTGTGGTATTTTGTGATAATGTAATAAATTAAAAATAGAAGTACATACTCGTCTGTAACTGCATTCTTTCTAATCGCGGTTACATTTTCTACTTGAACTCTAACACACCACTTCTTTCTGTTTATCTTTATGAAATAAGGATCACAAGGTTATATTGGCGCTGTATAGCCTTTGATCTTTTGTTAAGTAGATACATTAGTATGTCTAACCTTTTTCCCATTGATGTGTTTGACACATAAAATCTATATTGTTTCTTAAGATAAAACAATACCAGGTGAAACAGTATCATACAGGCCATCATCGCAGTGAAAGGAGATCAATACTAAAAGGGCCATAAAGAAAATAAGACATCAAAATCCCTTCAAAGAAAAAGAAAAACATCTGGTATTAAATGGTCAGCCTGTGGTGCTTGAATTAACTCTTTGAAGTAACAAATACATATTTAAGATTTGTTAATACTCACATAAACGCTTTAATTTACACTTGAAAAATCTGAAAAATAATTAGAGTGGGAGGATACACCAGGAAAACCAACATCTGGCAGAGTTTAAAATATAATTGGAAACTGATTTGAGAAAGCAAGTGTTACTACAGCAACGACAACACAAACCAAACGACAGATGTTGCACAGAGAAAAACAGATAAAGGGTAATATCTTCGTAATGAATTTGTGATTGTAAATGTAAAATAATGCTTGCATGCTCAACAGCTCAATCTCAGATAACTAAAGGATAAACAGATAGCATTTACAACAGGTAGTAACTTGAGCTTTATGTTCAGCACTATGGACCGATTAAATTGAGCTTTGTACTGTAGTATAGCCACATGCTTACAGAGTTACAGTTGTTAAGCACATTTGAAGTCGGGATTCCAAAGTAAGGATACTCACACCTCAAGAAACAAGCTCATAAATGCATAGCAGTACTTGTCATGCGGAAAACAGACCTGCTTGCAACCAATTTTTGTGCAGCTAAGAACCGTGTCTATTAGCAGTTCATTGCAGTAAGTATTTTAGTAGCCATTACAAAAAGCAAATCCCCGGGCTTTAAGGTTTATGCCCAGGCCTCTGAGCTGAAATAACAGCTCTCAGTTTATACGAGGTCATAAAGAACTGTAATGATACTGGGAAATTAGTTTCACTGAGGAGACGAAGAGGCAAGAACGACAAGGAAGAAGAATGGACGGAGTAAGACCAGTAGAAGCAAAAAGAAAAAGATTACACCATTTGGAATAAAGAAAAGACAGGGGGGAAACCAAAGAATATAAAGACACTGTGAGAATGTTTGTGTAGTAGGAGAAGTTTAGGTCAATTCAGGCCTAGTTCAGCTGCCCTTCATCAGTGAGGCTGCACAGCAAACTAACCACTCACACACAGTCTACAGTCAATCTGTTCTTTATTAAGGAACAGCTGGGGGTGTATGACAGCTTGACTGGACACTGTCGTACTATAAACTCTACCTGACCTTCATTAAACTGTTAAGTGCGCTGGTCGGCTTTGAATGGATGACCTAATCACAGCCATGTGAATCTGTCTCACAGTCGGTGAGCCCCTCTGACAGAGAAAATCACTTAGCAGCAACTTATAAAGTAGGGCAGGTAAGCTCCAAAAAGGTTACACTGAAATCCTCTCTTTAAACTTGTCCTCCGCCTGTTACTGTGGCTTCTCCCTGGCTTCCTTCCATGGTCCAAAGACTTGCAAGCATAGCTGATTTGGTGAATCTAAACTCTTTCTAGTGAATGAATGAATGAGAGAGTGAATCGTTGTTTGTCCGTGTATGTCTCTAAATGTCAATCCTGAAACTAACTGACCACCATCCAACGTGTACCCCACCTCAGGCCCATAGCCGCTGAGATAGGCTACAACCACCCACAAGCCCTGATGAAAATATGTGGAAGAAAATTAATGAAAGGAAAGTGTGACTGTAGTAGGTAATAAATAATATACTTTGCATTTTCTAACAATAGTTCAAACAGCAATGTCATATTTGTTGTTGTTAAATGATGGCATTATTGAAAAACAATATTTTACTTATCTTACTTGTGTATAACTTCTGGATTTTAAACTCAAGGTTCACTGGACATGACTTATGTATTCAACAAAGAGTGAGGATAATTATTCACTCACAAGCTGATCAATTTCAGTGTGTTTGTGTGTATGGGTGCTGCTGTGTGTTTTAAAATACCTTTAACAGCCTCGTCTACTACTTCCACCACTCGATCAATCTGCTGGACCTGAAACACAGACACATGGGAGAGGCTTATTGATGCTGCTGTCCCTATACTCAAACCAAACTCTGATATTGACAAAGTACAACACTGATTTAAACAGGAGGGGCTTGTAAACACACTCCAATACAGATTAATACAGACACGGACAAGTTTTTTCCTCCGTCAGGCTTAAGTGATACTGATTTCCTAAATGTCACTGTGAATCTATATTAGGAAATACATTAAAAAGTGGAGGCAGGGTGACAAGAAAGGCTTAAAACAGATAAATGGATGTATATGAACTGATCAAGTCACAGGAGAATGGCTTCTGTGGTGTTTGAACATTGAGAAATTGACACTGCTAACTGTGTGAGGTATTACTTTTGAGTTACACTTTCAAAACTGGGTCATGAAAACAAAGAACAAAACTGTGTCTTATAAAAAATGTTTTTTTGAGCTTTAGAAGAAGCACTGAGAATGCCAACCTCTGACAAGGCATTGGGACTATCCCACAATGGTAAGGATATAGCGGCAGACTAGGACTCAGAACCAGGTATCTTCAAGTTCAGGGGTAAATGCTCTAATGATTGAGCCACAAAGTCCTGATATCTCACAGTAATATCCATTAAAACTGATCATTTGTTTCTTTACTGTCCCTTTGTGGCTGGATCTTTGTACAGGGTTTAGTAAATCCACACAAAAAAACAAATTAATTCCTCATTGGCACTTTACTGCCCTTTCCTGAAATTTTAATACAAATCTAAATTCCTAAGGTATCATGCCAACAGTCTAACCAATCAACAAACCAGTGCTGGTGAAAACATAGCGTTCATTGCGGAGGTATTTTTTTCATTAGGACTAATTTTAGCTTAATAATGCCACTACTAAAACACTATACTTTTTATTTTTTTAAAGCCAGAAACATTCAACAACAAGTATAATAAAATCACTGGGCTTGCAACCCAAAGGCATATGAAGAGTGTATTGCTGAGAGACGGTTTGTGCATCTCATCTCATGTGCATCACTGCTTCCTCATGGTAAGCCTGTGATTACCTAGCCAGCGCTGTGGACGTGCATCTAAAGATACAGGATGTGACATGTCGACTTCAGAGAGGAGCCGAGCACCGTGGGTTTGCGTGACTGCCTGTGTACCTTGCCACAATACACTGTCATTCATTTTACAAAACTTCAGATGGAACAACACAACAGACACACAGAGGAACACAAAGGCTGGCACACAGGTCATTGAAGTGAATGGATTCAAAAGGAAACACCTTCTCCAAGCACAGCCCTTAACTAGCCGTTAGTGCAATCACTTTATACAAATTCATGACTGGTTGTTTGCATCTCATTTGCATAACCCACCAACTGTCGCTGGCATTGTGTTGGTTGATTGTAACTAGTAAGGACGCGCAACAGCAGTGCATGCATCTGTCTGTGTTTGTTACAATGCGTGTCTTATCATGCATGGCTCTATCAGTGTTTGAGCTGGTGTGAGTTGTATCAATGCATAATCCAATATACTCATGACAATGAAAGCACTGGCAGTGGTAAACTTCCCAGCTGTTTCTACTCACCCAAAGGCTATTGCATCTACAAGCACGTTTATGTGGATGTAATCATATTACACATACATGCTACTGCACTTGAATCCAATTATGCTTTACTATGGAATGCTTACTTAAATAGCATATTATTTATGTTAAAGGATATTTAACATGAGAGACATCCCCTATCTCCAGTTACCATTCATTTACACAGGTATGTTGTACAGTATAAAATTGTTATACAGTGGTTCAAAAGAGACAACTACATATTTACACAAATTGTAGTTTCCAAACAGCTACAACAGTTGGCTATGTAACATAACATATCATAACATAACAGTAATTGATAGTGATTAAAATGGATATTATAGCATGCAGGTAGGCAGAACAATCTTAAAGTAAACACTGCATCCATACTGAATTTTAAAAAGCAAAACATACATAGACAAAATAAGAGCAAGAAAAAATACATATTGGAGATTTGCCCCAAGACTCTGGGTTGGTAGTTTTTCACCCTCATGTTTTTTCTATTTATTTTCTTGAACCTACAATCTTATCTCCAGGCTTATTGTTGAAATACTTTCTACAACTGTAGCTGACTCTCTACTAAAACTTGCACACCAAACTGTGTTCATTTTAGTGGTCTTGTTTGAGTCTCCAAGGGAGCCGTATTGATCGGCCTCACAGCTGGAAAGCTAGAACAGAACAAATGCGGCAGGCAGGCAGCCAGGTGAATGACAGGTCAAACTGAGCGTGTGTGTATGTGTGATGGTTGGCTTCAGTCAGCATCAACTAATGGGCACACCTCAACCATATAGAACTTTACACATCCAGTTATCCTCTTTTAGTTGAAACACAAATATTGAAAAATGCATACCCCTATGATGCTGAGTCCCTTGAGGTAGTCCATCCTTGGCTGAGCCTGAGGAACACAACCTGCCACCACCACCTTCTTTTGTTGTTCTTGGGCCTTTCTACACAAACAAAGACATGGAAGGGAGAAAAATAATTCATTTTTTTGTTAAACGTGATTTAGTGTTTGCAGAAAGAAAAATGCACCAAAGCTGCAAAACAGCTCCCATCAAAACACCGAAAAAACACGGTGTTTGATAGACCAAACACAAAGCACATTAAAGCCATGTTAAACATGCTGGAGTCCCATTTTGAAGATGATTTAAACCAGAGAGCTGACTGTAGAGAATGTAACCACAAAGAGCATGCGTGTGTCACTTGCCTCTGAGTACATAGGTCTATGTGAATCTTTATGTCACCTCCACTTAAGGCCTTTGTGATTTGAGACACTTGGTTAGTCTGACAAAAGCTTTTGGAAGAGCTGCCCAGAGCTGACCATGAATCTTTAATAAAGAAGCCTCCTGACAGCTGGAGCTAGATAGAATACAAGAATAATATTGGGGGAGGAGGGCGAGGAACTGGATGCAAACTGTCATGTGTGCTATATTTCTGATTGTGTTTATGTACTTCAGCAAAAGAGAGATGGGATGTGGAGTGAGGTAAAGAAAGCAAAGGTTATGTAGAGTTTCTATTTGTATGCAACCAGCAGGAAAAGCAGCAAGAAGTGAATGCTAGGGATAAAACTACACATTTAGATGCATGTATTTCATACAAATCTCTGTCTCTGATTCTGTCTCACAAATATATCATAGCATGTGCTTTCCAATCTTCTCCTTTGTTATGTATTAAACCATCGCTTATCTGCTGCAATTTATTTTCTTCTTGGGGGATCTTGCAAAGGTCCCTATATATTTTACACCTAAATTTCAAATGCCAAATTTTTTTGTTTTACTGTAGCAACTTTGCATGTTCTATCATTGTCTTGTGTTGCTTGTTACAATTAAAAGACATTTATTTTAAGAAATTCTAGGCCTACATAAAAAGCATGAAAAGTATTTATAAAAACAAAGACATAACTAAAATAAAGACTATGCAACACCTTTTACTTGTATTAGAGGAGTTCGTCCACACTAACTCCTGAACGCCACACATAGGCTTCTCACAAACCCAGCACGCTCAGTAGGGGTGCGTCTGCATAATTCACAGTCTCCTGCCAAAAACCGCCAAACACTCCTTTAATGCGCTGCTCCCCGCCCACAGACTCATAGCTGACACAGCGAGTAAGCAGACAGCGCCTGAGCCGTCGTCTGAGCGCCCCAGGGGAAACGGGCCAATCACGTCGCACATGGTTCCTGGATGGGACGAGATGGAATGGGATTATGCGATGCAGTTGCCGTGGTGATACTTTTGAGGCCGACCACGCACTCACTGCCAGTGACCCGGACTGGAGCAGATGTCCCTCGAGATCGGGGGCAAAGCTTGTATATGTGTGTGTACAAGTGTGTGTTTCTTGGCTTTCTTGGCACCTTGCCTTAAATCTCCCTAGCCCCCTGTCAACTTTGTGTTATGACTCTCCATAGCCTCCAGACCACACATATGTACCCACTGATAGTATCCAAACACCCCCATGCCCTCCACAGATTCCTATAGAAGATATAGTGTGTCCTGGTCTATGCATACATGTATGACCTCTGTGTTATGAATGTATGGTCGGGAGGGCTGTGCTGTACATACTGGTTTTTAACAGCTCAGTGGACACAGCGAATCAGTCAAATGAGACCAGACTAAATGTCCAACTGAATTGATCAGGCCGAATGGAATAAGGCCCTTGCTGTATATGTGACATTAAAATAAGCACAGAGCATGACCTATATACACCCCCATTTCAACTTTCTCACAACTCAACTTGAAAGAAAGAGACTTCTTTGGCAGAGATTATAGCAACCTCTTAAAATCATATGTACATACATTTACAATATCAGCACATGGGGGGGTCAGATTGGTATTGTAATACCAATATGATTCACAATATTTGAATACACCCAATAAGGTTAAGGCTTAGTTAACCATAGACAGTAAAAGTTCAATTTTAATTTTTGAAGCAATACAAGGCTTTGGACTCATTGGCCCAAACAGTAGCTAAAAAAACATTCTAGAGACTGAAGCGCATTGATGGCTCACCGAGTATAGCACTTATGGCATGAACCTGAGCGACCTGGGATATTTAAAGTTTTTTATTTGGTCAGAACATAATTTGATTTAAGGTTCCAGACACTTTGAACGAAACATATTTGAATGAAAAGTACTTCTTTCTGTCAGATTGAAGACCTTAAGCTTATTGTGATACATTTAGTTTCTTGTGATATAGACAATGTATCAACCACACATTGACAATGTATAGTGTAGGCTAAATCTCTACTATTTCAAAATGAGTGTTACACTAAATATATTTTTTTGGAAAACATTTGCTCATACAAAACTATGTCTGGAGTGAAAAAGCTAAAATACAGGCTGGAGCAGAGGAGGTGTGTGTCTCTCTAAGTGTCCTCTCGATGACTCTTCCTGCTGTTGCACTCCATGTCTATACGGCTAGCTGCATGGAGGAAGTGGATGAGCTCATTAGACTCACAGAGGTTGCCATATGCTACTTAGCAAACACAGTGCTCAAAGGATGAGGTCATACTAATAAAGGATAATGAAAATGTTGTGATGCTGAGAAGTACACACTAGTGGTACGTGCCTTCTGCCCACTGCTAGGGCTACTACAAAGCTATAATGAACAAAGCCAAAGTCTTTTGCTTAGCTTCTAGTAGTCCCTTGTCTTTGTCTCTAACATGGTCACATCTGCATTCCAGCAGCTGTTTCTGGCTGAGTTGACAATGAGCCAGCCAATCATACTCCTGACCTCTCAGCATTAGCAGGAGCACCCAGGGCCAAGGTTAAGTACCCATCAAGCCACAGTAATTAAGATGTTGCTTATTCTGCGAGGTGTGTGTAAGTCTGTGTCCATGGTATTTTTCATCTTCTGTAGACTCAAAATTGTTTTAACTTTGACGAAAGAACTGTCTACATTAGTCACTACTGTTCTAAATGTTTAGTTTAGTAATGATTTATTTTATTTCTAATGGATCTTTTACATTATATACTGGTGTTTGGTGATGTTTTCTAACAGTAGCAGCTCAGAACAGATCATGAGCCCTGATTGACAGAAATAGCTGCAATGTAATAAAAATAAAATACTTGAATCTCCACTGTGAATAAACATACTGGAGAAGTTTATGAAAACCACACTCAAACAACAAATAAATAAAACAGTGAACTCCGTGCCTTGGGATCGAACTGCAGACACACTAAACGAAATGAATACTGTTAATGTACTGGGTTGTGGGCCTCAAGGAGCTGCAGCAGAAAGGAGAGAAGTGAGTGACAGCAAACTGTCAAAAGAACATCTTTATAAAAAAGGATAAAAAATAGGGATTGAGCCAACTGAGCGTCAAACAGATAGGAGCTGGGATAAAAGGATGGAAACACAATCCTGAAAACTACCCTCCAAGTCTCCAGGTACCACCACTCCCCCCAACCCCAGCACATCTTTTCACTCACTGCTATGGAGCATTTCTCTGTTTATCAAGCAAAGTGACAGCTTACCAACAAACCTTTACCGCACAGCTCCATTCAAACTTATTGAACAGCTGCAATCTCAGCATGTTTTAGAAAACATAGAAAAGAAATGGATACAAACATAATACGCTGATGTCTCAAATCTCATCTTTCTATACTGAATGTAGATTGTATAGGACCCACAATAACCTTACCTCCACCATCTAAAATATCCAGGGAATTTATTCAGATAGAACAACTCTTAGATGGTGCCATTTTAGAGAACAAATTAGTTTAAAGAAAATAAAGACAGGCGATGTCCAAGGCAAATGCCATAAATGAGGAATAAGAAAGATTTAAAACCACACATTTCCCTGGGATAGTTCACTACGTCTAATAAACACAAAATGCATGTTGTAGAGCAGCCACAAAATAAGCTTAATAAAGGCATTCATGTTAGAACTGAGTTTTACAGGATACAGGCAATCTGTTGACCAATCAATACACCTATAACGTAGATAGTTTATGACTAGTTCGCATGGCCATAGGGTACATCAAAGATAGGATGTAGTCTAATTATCAACAGGGGCCTTGTAAAGTCAGTGGAAATTTCAGGTTTTCAAATTACTGCCTTTTTAAAACAAATGCAGCACACACCTCCCCATCGACCCAAACTGGATGACATCTGTCTTGTAAAAAGAGCTCAATGTGTGATGAATATTGCATTGCTGTAAATGAGTTGTATTTACCGCTTGAATGATTCATAACAAGAGTAAATGTTCATTTGAAAACAAGACAAAAGCAGAACAACAAAAAAGAGCTCACATGGCACAGAAGGGGACAATGTATACAAAAAAGAATTAAAGATGTGCAAGCAGAAAACTGTACAGTCTAGACCTCAAAGCAAGTCTCTTGAGTCCCATTTCCAATGTAAAGAAAAAATTTGTGCAAGGCTAGCTGCTGTGGGGCAGTGGGATGGGCACACCTTTAAGCTGAGTTAGCTTATTGGGAAATGCACACAGACTTATATTTATGTTTCAGAGAAATATATATTCAGAGATTTGTGATGGAATAAGGTTTACTACTGATTACTACTAAGGGCTGGTGTTTTCAAGTGAAGCAATAGCTACAGTGATTTCTTGTATGGCAGCTTTAAGCCGAAAGTTAAAAGGGCACAAGTGGCCATTTATCATTTAGAGCCAGAACCACATGCCAGGAGACTTTGCCTCTATGGGAATCAATCTGAAAATGTGTGAATATGTTTGGCCCTGTGTGTACACATGTGTTAGGAGAAAATCCTTTCATGGAGGTGAAAAGCCATCTGTGGTTGAATGAGTTCACTCCAAATTAGTCCAAGCATAAACAATCATAATTGGTTTCAAGGTCATAAATTATTATGAGCAATGGTTTAGAAAAGGAATGCCACAAGCTCAACGACCTGGAATTCATCAACAATCTTAGAGCATTATTATTTTTATTTCCAGCACTCTCAAAGACAAAATAATTACACATTCACAGTAAGACTTTTTAGTATTCTGGAGCCAACACAACGCATGCTATAAACAATGTATATGATGTCAAGATGAAATGGTTTACAATAGTTCTCAATAGTGAGAAATTCACAAAAAGCCCAGTGTCTTTGCACTAAAATATAAACACTATTCTCCAAACAAATACCAATTTACCTAACAATGCAAACATGTATCAAATCTGTGTGCTAGGCTATGAAGGATGATGGTTCTGATACACCATGCACAAAGTCCTGAAAAGACTGGTATGAGTTTGCTGTACATATTTTGCATAAACAGCTTTGTTTTGTGCAGAAGCCAGCAGGCAATTGATTCGATATAACCTTGCATCTGAAACGGATATGTGAGTACAGTATGCGCATTAAGGGACTAGACAGACTATAGAAGTCTCATTATGGAGCTCCAAAGTCTAAGCATCTATTCAGCCTGTTAATTTCCCCGCTGATGTCTCCCTCCACACACGCCTGAAGTGGCTCCTCAGTGGCTTATCAGTCCCTCCTAAAGGCCTCCTCATTTAACCACACTGCCTTATTTATTCTAAATAAGAATTCTGTTAAAAGCCAAGGATGCAGCTTTCACAAAGCCGCCTGTCTGATTAAATTGCTATGCAGAACACCCTCACCGCCACTTACTCTGTAAAAATTAATTTATGGCATGTTTAAAAAGGATTTTTCACTCCACATGCACTACTCTCCATTGAGTCGACACCAATTAAAAGGAAGGTTCAAGGCAGGGTTCATTACATTAGACGATGTGAGGTGGGTGAATTGTTGAAAGACAAAAAAGCTTTTGCAAAATGAGATGATTAAAAAAAAAAAAAAATATTGGCTTCTTAAAATGATGGTGAATCCTATCTTTAAATGAATAAATCCCACTTGTTATTTTCTCCTTATGGTTAACACTTGACAATAAAGAATATTCAATAAAAATTCATGCATTGTATGTATGAAATCATTTTATACATAGGAGTATGTATAATATCCTATTAGAGATACAAATATGCACCATCAAATCTGTATGCCCTGCGGTGCATAAGTAACTAGTCACATAAGGAACATGCCACATTTTGATAAAGAATAGCATTAATAACATTTACATATTATACCATCAGGCTGGCAACAAATGTATTTTGGTCTTGTTTCCTAGTTATAAATGCTTTCCATTTCCATTCCTTAGACAGTTGATTTATTCTTTTTCTAACACAATTTGTCAGCTTGGCACATATAGGATGCACTGCAGTACCTTGCTACAGTGACATCCATGCAGCACAATTTAATCACAAGACAGAGCTAAAGCGCTGCTCAAATATGTAACCTATATGCCACATGTGGTCTGCTTCCCCTCAGCTATATTCCATCCCCATGCATCGGGCAATGTGTCCGTTTGTTCACAGCACCTCAGAGGTTAAGGACTGCCCGGGGTCCACTGAGCCACAGCCCACGACCCCACGCCTCACACAAGTTGGCATCTCGCTGTGTATGTTCCAGTGCATCCATCACTCTTTGCACATACACGTACCTATGGCCAAGTTATAGGCCTTGGGCTTGTGTCACTACAAATAGTGTTTGGTGAAATTGCTTCTTGGCAAGTTGGCAGTGACCCGTCCATCCTCTGGTCAAGTAAAAATAGAAACATAAAGCCCCTTAAATGATTGCACAACATCTACTGGGCTATACAGTAGATGTGATTAAATTAGCTGACAGCCTATAGAAACTTAACTATCTATTAAATAATTTAATTAATAAAGCCTAATTTGTTTCTTCTCACTTTTTTTTTCAAAGTTGACCAACTATTATCCTCATTTTCAGCTGTGATTCTTGTTCACTGCACGCGTCACTTATCTCCCCTCAGGATTCAAGCATAAGGCAAGCAAAGGTCATAAGTTCTTACTGTCATCTTGCATGACTTAATGAATATCAGACTTGTCCATATACTTTATATCATATGGAACCAAGGGTTCACATGCATTTGTGAGAGGATTTGAAAAAGTGTGGGTATATTCAGTATAAACTTTAAGCAATTCGCTGTCACTTGTGCCCCTGAAGGTGAATAGAGAATGAACTCACTTATTCAGAGATGGAATGTCATCTTTTATAACTTGCAGCCAGTATTATGTATCTCAGTAGCTTAGTAATTTCCAGGTCAGTGCTTGTCAAGCCAACACCAACTGAAAAAGCCTCTGGGATCGTCAGCCTAGAAAACAAGATCACAGCTCAGTAGGGAAAATGCCAAAAGCTTACAGGTGCCTCCCTACACAACATAAACACACTTTTCTGTGCGGTTGACCTTTATTAATAAATAATCAGGCATAGTAAAACAGCCTGCTCAAATCGACATTAAAAGCTTTTGACTCTTGCTGAAAATTCTTTTGTGTAATTTGTGTGTATGTAACAATTGTTTCAAGTGTGATTGTCTATTGGTCAACAGATCCAGGAAGCTTGTGTTTCAGCGACACAGGGTTGGTTCAGGCTCAAATCCCACTGTGTGTAACTAAAGATACTTGATAGGAACACAGCAGGTGGTACACAGCCGCTTCCACACAAACACACCTGCCACCTGAGGCTGCGCTCTCTCAGGCTTTTACAGAGAATTACACCAAAAATGAGTGGGTTTATTTACTTCAAAAATAGTGTCAGCAGTTCAGACAGTTGTCAAACCAGGAACAGTTATAGTTGTGTGTTAGTGTTGTTTGACCAGTGCTATTACATTTGAGACAAAGTGAAAGAGGGTAACAGTGTTGAGTGGGTGGGGCAGCAGGTGTTGTGTGTATTCTGTATTGTGCGTGTATTTGGACTGGTTCAGGTGAACAGAAGGTCAGTGCAGTGCCTGCTATATGCCATCTGTCACAGCAGCTACATCTGACAGTGACATTTCCCAACAACTGGTAAAAATGTCATGTCTCCAAGCCCCAAATTCAGCACAGTTCAAAACCTCCATTTATTCACACACTATATTTGCTAATTTGACAACCATCAGCTAAAAATGAAAACTCAAATCGAGAGTTGTAGGTGACACTCACAGGATATTGAATAGGTTCAATATTGTAAGATGGAGGCAAAATATTGTATTAAATTACATTAAATGGTCAAAAAGATGTCCCTTTTTTTTTTTTTTTGTTAAAGAGAAGAGACTTGCAGAAATTTCAGTTTTGCATTCAATAAAATAAAATGTGGTTTACTGACATTTCTGCCTAGACTCAAGGTGGAGGTATGGCTGTATACAGTGTGCAGAAAAAAGGGGCACAGACATTAAATAGGTGGAAAATGAAGGTAGAACAGCAGGAAGGAAGTCACTTGAGTGTCTGCGGAGTGCGAAAGTGGGTAAGTGATGGAGAATGATAGCCAGACACATGTAATTGTGTGGCCATGTGAAAGCCTGTCATCACCTGCTGTGAGAAAAACTACTGGCTGGAAATAGTCCAAGCCCTGAAAACCCATCAAATAGCTTCTTCACCTCCACAAAATCTGCTACCAAATTGAGAACGCTGAAAATAACTCCCCTTATTTAAATTGGAAAAGAAAAAGCCCGGACTGTGGACTTTGCCTTCTGCAAATGTGATGCTTCTAATGAAATCCAGTTACACAAGTCAGTCAATTTGTGTTGCTATGTGTTTTATACAGGATGAAATGTGCACAATCTAAGTGTACAATATAAAATACCTAGACAGATCATTACAACATATAGCAAGCTTAGCATTTGTAGCCATCAGACACTGATGAGGACATATAGCTGCTCCCCAAATCTCCAAATCTGATCCATCAATCTCTGGTTTCACTTATACACTGTCCTACAATAACAGACAAGTGATTCATCAGGAACTGAGCAGAGTATGACCTCTGAACCCCACAGTGACCTCTGCCCTACTCAATAAGACCTAACTAAGAGTTTTGCAGATTTATCAAAGCACATAATGAGTATCATAATCGCTGTCATGTCCTAATGTTAAATCTATCTGAAAAATAATACACAGTAAGAAAAAACAGCTTTTATCAGCTTTTTGCAGCTTTTGTCAGCTTTTCAGAGATACATACTACTATATTTACCTTTGCAAAGAAGGCTGGGTTTCAGCGTTTGTCACTCTGTTAGCAAGATAACTTAAAACATAATGGTAATTGAATCCAATTTTCTAGGAACAATCAGTAATGGGTTCAAATCCAGGTCTGGGAAATATATCTTTGGCAATAATACACACAGAATAAGCCGAGTCTAAATTGATGCATTCTGGAAAACCGAAAAGAAAAACTAAAAATATCACAAAATGCACATGCTGATTTGAGATAATTTGTTACAAATGATCAATGTGATTTTTTTTTCTTGTCATGTTTAAATTAAGTTGGGCTCATTTTCATCATGGATAAGCTACTTTTTAAAGCCATTTAACAAAGTCAAAAAGTCCCTTTACAAAGTGCTAAATTTGGATGTGGAAACCCAGTACTTGAAAAATGTCAGGTTGAAAGCCTTCTTTTCTGTCTTCAGTCCTATATGAACTTGGTCCCTTTGGCTTAACTCCTCCACAATCTGGGATCAGTAAAAAGGCTGGAGCCCAGTGGGGTGCCTTAAGAGCACAGACATCTGAAAAGGATGAAGGCCTGAAGTTGTTTGTGATTGCTGTAAAGGAAGATCTCGAAGGGGCATCAACAGCACCACAGCCTGGGACTGTTTATTTATGGGAATGTGCACACATACAGGTATAGGGAATAGCAACTTTAGTTTGAAAAATAAAAGATCCGTAATATCTTAGAATTAAAAGAGAGAAATCAGGCTGATTAGACTAACTTCTTTTTGAAGCTGGATTTAAACGTTAACTTTTCATCACATTACATTGATCCTTCTGATCCCAGCTTTTCTTATTACCTTTTTAGATAAATGAGCTTAAAACAATTAGGCCTGCTATTCCACTTTCAGCATTCCTCTCATGAACAGGACCTTTGTAGCTGTGCAAGGTACCCTAAAAATCTAAAGTAAATTAATGGGTATATCAAAAATTGACTTTGTATAGGAGAATTACTGACATTATGATGCTGGCAACAACAACATACAGTTTATGTAAAATATGGTGGCTAAAATTGTAACATAAGAATGAAAGAAAACCATTTTGCATTGTAGTGGTGCTGTAGAGATGATGCAAGCTTGTTTGCAATTATCAGAGCTCACCTATAAGAGCTGCAGGACACAGCCCTTTTAATACATTGTAGATTCAAAGTCATTGAGGAGAGCACAGCCACAAAGAGTGACAAGTCAGTGCACTTCTTGTGCACTGCCTGAATAAATGAAGAGGGTTGAGTAAGAAAGGGCATCTGGTGTAACATGTCAATGTCAGTCAATGTGCATATGTTTTACTGTGGCAAGCCCAGAAGAGAAAAGCCAAAAGGAAAGATGAAGAAAGTCAAGCAGTGGCTTGTCCTCTAAATTTGCACTGCCTGTACACATTGCCTTAGACTTTATTTGTAAAAACAATTTCATCTGGCTTTTGAAAGCTCACATCAATACGCATAAGACAGTCCTCTTTGACCCTGCTTCTTATAAGTCCAATCTTGTGTTTGTGTCAAGCACTAAGGATTTTGTCTGTACCCCAAAATGTAGGCTAATGCCCTGCAGAAGTGACAGATTAAATGCCAATCTCTAGGTTGCACCAAAAGCAGCCTCAGGGAGCAGTGTGTGTGTGTCCGGTTTGCTAAAAATCCAGGACTTAGTCTGGAGCACTGGCTGAACACACAAATATAACCACGGCCCTCAGTAAAAAACTCAAAAGGTCACTGCAATTTCACTGTATACGGTCTTGTGCTGGTATACCTGGTATCCTGATGCGAAAGAAAAATAAACATTAATGTGAGACTACATACTTGTAGGAGTGTAAATTAAAGTACCACAATGTTGAAGGATTGACAGCCTTGTGCATGACTCATAAGCTTTTGTAAACAGTAACAATACACAAAATTTGGATGCACAAACAGACATATTTAGTTATAGATTAGGTACAGCATTGTGTATTAATAGATATTAATTCATACAGTAAGTTTAGATTAGATTTCACAATGTCAGTTCTTTTATCATTCTCTATAAGCAACACCGGAGTGTCCTTTAGCCCGAGGCCAGAATACAAATGTACAGATCTGTCACAAATGCACAGCACAAGCCCCACAAACACACGCTGGACTCCTTCCAAGGGTTTGTTCTGTTGGTTGTGTGTCCCTTTTCAATTAACATTAATGATTTTTATTTCTCATGGTTCGTTCATGAATATTAAATTTATATTGAAATGAATGTAAATATAATATGGGAATTGGTGTATTTTGAAAACAGTGCACAACTGCGTTCTCGTTAAGCTAACATTCCCTTGATCATTCAAATTACTGGAGACAGCCAAGTGAAGAAGTCTAACACACACACACACGCATACAAATATGTGGCTTACAAACACTGTACGGTTTAATTACATGCTGTTGAGCAACTGTTTCTTTAATGCCTTCAGCGTTCATTGATTTGAGAGGCCTCTGACATTAAATTACGCTATAGATTTGGACATTTCAAAGACACACATAGGCACACCCAAATATCCATGCTAATTTACTTTTTAGCATTCAGAGCCTACACAATACTGAGCAAGAACTCACACTGTAGTACTGCAAAGCAAGGCAGGATATGAAGCCTTACATGTAAATGCAGGCAACGGTCTATTACCAAAATAGTAACAAGAAAAAGTCATACAAAACCATTTTCAAAACTCAACTTTAACATCCTTAAGACCAAAATAGCATATTAAAATTGGAATCTTCTAGGTTTTATTGTCATGGATTTTGATGGATGCTTCCTATGTCTGGTTGGTCTACAGTAAATTAATGGCTGCTGATAATATGCTGGAAGTGCCGGGTATGTCTGCATACACACAGAAAATTGTGTGGCCAACTGTCTGTATAACTAACCCCGGAATCTCACATTCCTCCCAATACCAGTGCTTGTCCCACACATATGGCAGGGATGCAAAGTGCAGCCCCATTTCTCCAGAAGTAATAAAGCATCCTTTCACTGTGAAGCCCCAAGCCTCTGTTTATCACCAACCCAATTACAAAAACACCCCAGTTCAGTGCATGTGTGTTATGTGTGTTGTGTGTGTTATGTGTGGATGTTAGCTAGTAGCATATTTACCCACATAAGCCAAAGTCACAGGGGACAATTCATTTTAACATGAATTAATTTACATTGCACAAGACCCACAATAATTTATGCCATTTTATGTCATTACCTAACCTAAAAACACACATCTTTGGCAATCTCCTAAAACACATTGTTAGGTGTATACGTTGAAGTACCTTCTGTAATATGATTCATTGCTGGCTTTACTTGATAAAAAAATAACTGTCCTACAA
The DNA here is from genome assembly GCA_020698575.1 of Bostrychus sinensis. NCBI lineage: Eukaryota > Metazoa > Chordata > Actinopteri > Gobiiformes > Eleotridae > Bostrychus > Bostrychus sinensis. Next base: position 19,038,958 of record CM036247.1, read on the forward strand.
AAATTTATAATTTTTGATACTTCCATTAATTAAATATGTTAAAATTAAAGTAAAATGCATTTTGTGAGAGTATAGCCAAGACAAAACACAGGAATACAGTGCGCAGAAATTAGATAAATAAGACTAATTACTTACGTTACTTACTAATATTAAAAGTTTTGTCAACAATAAGCCATTACAAAAACAATAAAATCTATTTGCTAATGCTGAGAGAAGTGTAAACACAACCGTTCCCGAAATAATGCCCTATTGCTTTGGGTGAAACAGCTATTGACACTGATGTTATACAGTATCTAAAAGAAAGCCCACAAAGTCCTAAACTATGGGAAAATATGTACAGTTGCAACAAAAAGTATGTGAACCCTTTGGAATTACTTGGATTTCTGTATGATTTGGTCATAAAATGTGATCTGAACTTCATTTAAGTCATAACAATAGACAAACACAGTGTGCTTAAACTAATGCTGCAAAAAGAATTATATACTTTTATGTTTTTGTTATTTATGTAAAAATGCAGGATTGAAAAAGTATGTGAATCCCTAGGAGTTAGGTCTCATCCCACCTGGAGTCCAATCATTGTGAGATGATTGTAAGTGTGGGTTAAAGTGGCCCTGCCCAATAAAAAATACACCCCACTTTTGAATTTGCTATTCTGAAGAAGCATTACTTGATGTGAACTAGGGATGTCAGGATTAACTGTTTATACAATTATTCGCTATAATAAATGGTACAGTAGGATAACCATATAACTTTTAGAAACCACGGCATCTGGCAGGGAGCTCTTGTGCGTCACTTCTTGGAGCCCCCAGTACCTTTTATTTAGTGCTTTAAGGAAACGGAGCAGCTCTTCCGCATCTAAGAGCACTGTACACGCTAGTGCTGCACGATTAATCTAATCGCAATTGCGATGTCACGCTGTGCGATTATGTAACCGTGTAAAAGACTGCGATTTGCGATTTAATGTAAACCAATGTGGAGTAAGGTGACACCACATCCACACGCTGTGCGCAGCCACAGTGTAATGTGCGAGCTGTGTGGGGCTCAAATAAGTTGTAGACACAGGACAAAACTCGGAGGCAAGTATTTCTTTGGAGCACGGGAACATGAGCTGTTTATTGCCTGGCACTCAGAGAACTGACAAGAGCGTGGGAAAAACATGTAACAAACAGGTTCAAAGTGAATGGCGCAGGCGCACTATTAACACAACTCAGACACCCGCTTACAGCAGGTATGGTCACGTGACTACCCGGCTTGCAGCAAACAGTAGTGAAAGACATGAATGCTGAGAAGGAACATGAGCAAAAAGCAGAGTTGATGGCGAAAAAAAATGCAACTTCTGTTGTATGGCGATACTTTGGATTCAGGTACAACGACGCTGAACATCAATATCTGCTGTGTAAAACCTGCAAAGCTAAAGTCACTACGTCCCAAGGTAATACGACCAATCTCTATTAACATTTGAGACAACACAGAGAAAAATATGAAAAATACGAGTGCATGCAAATAAAAGCCCAAACAAGTAACGTCAAAGATAAAACTGAAAACCGCCTGAAAGAACTACAACGTACAATCACGGATACATTTGCAAGACCTACGCCACTTAACAGGTTTACGTAATTGCCAGCAGAAAGGCATTTAAGTTTATAATGACATTCTATTTGGAGTTTGCAGAAATATCTTTATTTTCAAACTGTAATCTTTTTTGTGTCGTGTATGTTTTGAGTTGAGAAATACACAAACTATATTCTGTGTTATCCTTGATATTCAAGCAAGTAGACTCGTGACACCATTCATTTATAATATCGTAATCGCAAATCGCAATATTGTCCATAATAATTGCAATCGCACATTTTCATCAAATCATGCAGCACTAGTACACGCCCCACATTATCCCACCAAGAGTCAGTTTTAACCCCGCCCTTGTTCTCGCCGTTCACAACGCTGCTCCTTTCATCTTCCTCTCTCGCCTCATACTCTCGACCACTCTGTTACGTGCTAAATATATGCGCGGACTCTGAGCTAAACTCCAACAGAAACGGACTTAAGTGCTGTGTCCCAGCAGCGTGTGTGGACACTAGTCTATCCAATTAAAGTTTGTAAAGCAGCTGTACCTGAGTGGAGGGGCCTGATGATTCCTGACGAGGCTGTGCGTACTGTGTGGATGGAGCTATGCATGTGCTGTTATCTCACTGCTGTTTGATGCCAGTTACCATAAAAAAATCTAAAAAGTATTAGTTGTAGTAATGGCCATATAAAAGCATGCCACAAACTGGCAAACAGTTGGTACATGTTTATATGATTAATGTAACTAATAAATAAATTTTAAAAATGATTAAAAAAATAGAGTAAATAATTGTGAAAATCGTATAATCGTAATATTTAATCTCAAAATAATCGTGACACAAAAAAAAATTAACATTGTGACATCCCCACCATGCCTCGCAACAAAAGAGCTCTCAGAAGACCTATGAGTAAGAAATGTTCACTTGCATAAAGCTGGAAAGGGTTACAAAAGTATCTCTAAGAGCCTTGATGTTCATGAGTCCATGGTACGACAGATTGTCTATAAATGGAAAAGGTTCAGCACTGCTGCTACTCTCCCAATGAGTGGTTGCCCTGTAAAGATGACTGCAAAAGCACAGCGTAGAATGCTCAGTGAAGTGAAGAAGAATCCTAGAGTGTCAGCTAAAGCCTTACAGTAATCTCTGGCACAAGCTAACATCTTTGTTGACAAATCTACAATGGGTAAAACATTGAACAAGAATGGACTTCGTGGGAGGACACCTACTGTCCCCAAAAAAATACTGCTGAACATCTGAAATTTGCAAAAGAGCACTTGGATGTTCCACAGCACTACTGGTAAAATATTCTGTGGACAGATGAAACCAAAGTTGAGTTGTTTGGAAGGAACACACAACACTATGTGTGGAGAAGAAAAGGCATAGCACACCAACAACAAAACCTCATCCCCACTGTGAAGTACGGTGGAGGGAGCATCATGGTTTGGGGCTGCTTGGCTGCCTCAGGGCCTGGACGGATTGCTATCATCAACCGCAAAATGATTTCCCAAGTTTACCAAAACATTTTGCAGAAAAACTTAAGACCATCTGTCCATCAGTTCAACAGAGCTTGGGTGATACAACAGGACAACGACCCAAAGCATAGAAGCAAATCAACAACAGAATGGCTTCAACAGAAGAAAATACGCCTTCTGGAGTGGCTCAGTCAGAGTCCTGACCTCAACCCGATTGAGATGCTGTGACATGATCTCCAAAGAGCAATTCATATCAGACATCCCAAGAATTTTGCTGAACTTAAACAGTTTTGTAAAGAGGAATGGTCCAAAATTCCTCCTGAGTGCTAGGCAGGTCTGATCTTCGCTACAGAAAATGTTTGGTTGAGGTCAACCAGTTACTAAATCCAAAGATTCACATACTTTTTCAATACTGCACTGTGACTGTTTAAATATTCATTAAAAACATAAAAACTTTTTTTTTTGCAGCATTAGTTTAAGCAGACAGTGTTTGTCTATTGTTGTGACTTAACTGAAGATCAGATCACATTTTATGACCAAATCATGCAGAAATCCAAGTAATTCCAAAGGGTTTACATACTTTTTTTGCAACTGTATTTTTGGCATCTAAGTCTAAATCTAACCCATACAATCAAACATGTGTGTATGCTGGATGAGCTCCACCTCAGTGCTTTCTGTAAATATGTTTCAGACATATTTAAGTTCAAAATAACCATTTGAGAATAAAATATGTCAAAATGCAATTATTATTATGCATTTAAAAATGAATTAAAAAGGCTTACTTGATGGAGTTTCTGAAGTGATCCTCTGCAGGGTTTTTCACAGTACAACTGTTAAGCACCCACAAGTCTGCTTCTGCTGGATCATCTGAGTAAGCAGGAAAAACACATATTTTATTTATAGTACCACACAGTAGAAATGTAGGTAAAAACACTAAATAACTATGTCATAAAAAGCACATAGCATCATTATAGGTTCAACTGACGAAAAATCCAACATAAATATTCATATGAAACTACATGCTGTACAGAAAATGGAAAACACTCTTCTGCAACTTTTGTGTAATCTGCAATCTTTTGTGCCACTAACATCTTATGTTGTGAATCAGATAAGGTTCATCATGCAAGCCAAAAGCAAAGCAAAACAAAACAATATTAAAATAACAAAAATCAGAATAAATTAACCTTTAATAGTTATGTACGGCAGCCTAGGTAAGGCCATGAAATGTGAATGCTACATAATGTGAAAATTTTGTAATCATAGTTCAAGATTCAATATTTTAAAATCTTTTTTTGTTTTTTTAATTGGTTTGACAGTATAATATTCATAATACACTATCAATATATTATCATGATAAGGACATAAAAAGAGCAATAAATAGTTAAAACCAGGTAGAAAGTGTCTGGTGCATGGTGAGAAGTCTCACCACGGGATCCAGTTGAGTTTATAGCCCTCACTACATCAGGGTGTGTGCTGTTACTCTGAAGTAACCTCACGTGGAAAGTTCCCCTTGTCTTTTGTCTCAAGTCAGATAATACTTTCTGTGAGTCGGCATTCATAAGCCCATAAATTCCACCCTTGTGTTGAAAAATATTTGGAAAATTTGCATAACATTTGCATGGGAACATGAGCTCAGCCAATACAAGGGGAGTGGTTTGGTTACTGTTTGCATATTGTAGCCATTAGGCAATTTCCAAAACTGGATAGAGCACAAAGACTGCTGACCTTTGATCTGTTATCTGATGAACAAAAGGCCAAAAGGGTACATTAAGTACAAGGACATAAAAAGAAGAGTTTTATCTAAAAAAAAAAAAAAAAAAGAATACAATACAAGAGAAGCTTCACAGTGTAGTATGAAAAGCAGCATCTTACAACAGTTGACCCTATAGATTCAACTTTGAATTCAGGCCATGTTCAAAACATTACAGAGGCATCATCTGGGGCTGTGTGAGAGTCTGTGTACACAAAGGTCATACATAACACATTTCAATCCCAGCAACCCCCAACAAAGACAAGGGAAGAGGGTTATAGGGGAGCAGGTGCATGCTCCAAATAAGTATGAATGGAGAGATGGACCAAAAAGCATCAAGTGAGAGTGAGGATCAGAGAGTGGCAAGCGTATATTAGAAAAGAAGAAAAGATTAAAAGAATAGGTCAGGAAGAGGGACAGTCCTAGAAGTGAGGCATTGCGAGAGATGAATGAAAAAGGAGAAAAGTAAGAGGTGATGGTGAACCCTAAGTGGGACTAGATGATGATCAAAAAACTGTAGGGGGATAGAGAGTACCAAGAAAAGAGAAAAACATAAAAAGGGTTATAGTATAAATTAAGTATCCAACACTGCACTGCTTTTTACAAAATAGCCCAAAACAGCCATTACACATGCACTGTTTGATTGTGCCTGTTCCAATTGTATAAATATTTTATTACAGTGCTGTATTATTGTGCTGTATTTACACATTACAGCTGCCGTCTGCCCACAGGTGTGTATGGCCCCCCACTGAGGATGGAGATGAGGCTCAGCTGCAGGGTCCAAGAGCGCACAAACTCACAAACAATAACAAGCAGAATGGGAATAAATTCATTTCCCTCAATCCCCAGGTATCCACACACACAGCTATTTACAGATGTGCACGTTAAAGAGAAAACTATGCATCACAATCTGTTTACTGTAAACAGGTCAAGAGGTGCCTTTTGTGGATTTGGTTTATGTAAAGCTTAATTCAACAAACAAGTTAAGCAATATTTCAATTCAATAGATACCAGGTTAAACTGCACAAAGAGTTTAAGCTATACTGTGACACAGAGAATATTCTTTAGCTTACTTTTTTCTGTACTTTCCAAAACAATTTGAATAATTAAAGATTTTTGGTGTTTTTCTACAGTAATGCATGGTAATTACTTCTCTCTAAGATATGGTTTCTTTCTTTCCACTCTTTAGATATTATAGATAAGATTGAACAATTTAAGACAGAGAGCTTTTCTAAACTTTGTTTACATGAAGGCCTAAGATTGCTCTCTGGTCATAATGCAACTCCACCATTGGTGGAAGTCCTGTTTTTAATGGTTCTACCACAATATTATTTTGTTGATCATAATTAATTAATAAAATGGTTAAATTCTTCAGGGGTTTGCTGATGCAGTTCTACCTGTTATACAATATATAGAAAACTTTCATCCAGCAAAATCCTGTCTTTTCAAAGCATGTCATCTTTGTTTGATGTGCTTCATATACCAATGATTGAAGCTGGAGAGCACAGGTCTGTTGTCTCTGGTCCATCAAATGAAAAGGCCTAGGCAGATATAGCTGTCTATGTGTACACACTACTAGAGTGAGATGGCGGGAAAGGGCAGACAGCAGCAGCCCTAAGGGTCAATATGACGCTCCTGGTGTTTTACACACAGACTAAGCCATGACCCACTTTCTATTATACTGCACACATACACAAGTGTGCCCATTAGCATGTATAAAATCTGGCTGGTCTCCATCTCTTCATAAGTAATGTTCAACTGTAAAACACATACAGCCCACTTATATTTTATCCATCTTATATTTGATTTTTTTTTTTTTTTAAATCAAAACAATATACAAACCTACAGTGCAATAGTGAATATGGGGTAAATATACTTTAAGAGCTGGCTTCGGGGTATAGGGTACACTTGACTGAGCTAACAAGCCTGGCACGGACATACATCACTGATCAGACCGCCAGACAGCAGGTATACTAGAGGGCAGGGTGGGACATTAACCAAAACTAAGTGTTTAATCAGAATCAGTAAAAGGGGCAGAGAAATTGGGGCCTTTTTTAATCTGCATCAATAGATTTCAGCTGTTGATCTATGAACTTAAAATTGTTTGAATGCACAAAAAAGATAATATACTAGTCAGCCTTAAAATATAAGCACACACATAGAAAGAAGAGGTCAACCAATATATCAGGCTGATTTTTGCATTCTTTTAGATTTTTTTAGGACTGTCTTTTAGACAATGAACTTTTTGGCCGATTTTTGGTCAGGCACATGTGTGGGCGACCATGTCAGTAAAGGACCCCAACTGTGCAGCCACATGCATGCGGAACCCCTGCAGCTGAGCTTTAGCAGCGGTACAGCACTGCATAGAGAGTGAAAGGAAGCTACAGTTTTAAAGGAAAAAGGACTTAGATTATTTCTTTCAAAGGCTGCACATGTAAGGCTGTGGTTTAACTTTTAAATGTCTAAGATGGGACGTCCTGAAAAGCAACTCAGAGTGTCCACAACTATCTTTTACCAGTGTGGGCATCTTACACTGGAGTTCATAGGAAACATCCAAAATCTCTTTATCTCGGCCTGAAAAGCTCAAAACGGCAATAAAAAGATTTTGCTAATTTCTCTGGACCCTCGTAGAACAAAAAATCCAAAAGCATTTTGTAGCTCTCCCCAAGCTCTACCTGTACAAAGTGTGGGAATGAGATGGACTTAATTGGTTTTCTCAAATAAACAAAAAAAAAAACAAAAAAAAACAATTGGCTATATTATATTCGTCCCTACATATCGGTCCCAAAAATCGGCAGTACTTATTGGCCACCCACTGCCCGAATAAAAAAAAAAAAATCGGTATCAGCATCAGCCATAGAAACCATATTGGTCGATCTCTAATAGAAAGCACTCAATTACGAACACTGGAAATTTTCTTCTTAGCTAACTAATCAAAAACTAAATGTTTTCTCTGTGCAGCAGCAGATAGGCAGGCAGTAGTACACCACACCACTTTAAGCACACCTACAGATGCCATGCCATTTGACATAAGCTTTGGGTGCAATAATCTCATACACAATGTAAATAAAACTATTCATTATTAAAAACACCAAAACGCACATGGATAGACGCATCTGGATTTTAGACAAACTTAGGGAAGCAGGTAGAAAATGAGTTGATATAAATGAAAACACAAACTGAAGAACGCTGACAATTTTGATACAAGTGGTCACACCATAGACAATAAGTCTTCATAATTAGACTGCTCAACATATGTGGATAACGTTATAATAAGTGACATTTAAAACAGAAAGAACAAAATAACAAGAGTCCACAAAGGAAAAACCTAGAATTAGAGAAGAGTAAGTGGGGATATCTCAGTGAAAATAGCAAGCAAGCTCAGCTGAAAGTAGAGCAGCTATGATAAATGCTTTAAGAAAAGCCAACAGCTAATTTGGGTGGCAAAAGTTCTTTCTTTCCAGAAGGCAGGAAACAATATGTCTCTCTTATATCTGATCATAAAGACACAGTGGGTGCACCTGGGTCCATAAACAGGTCTTTTTTCAAACTAAAAATAGAAACAGAGACAAATGCATCAAAATAGCCAATATCAATGGGGATTCTTATTCTGTCTTACTGAGAAAAGTGCATTATTCATTTAGCATTGTTTAGTATACATTAACACTGTGTATCTATCCAATCCAATGTTTATTTATAATCTTCATTTTCCTCATTCTAACAATCAAATTAAATTGACTAGTAAAATAAATTGAGATGAAGCAGGCCCTGGGTACAGCACGGAAAAGTGTACAACATAGTAATTAAAACCATCTGGAAGCGGGTTCTCTGTGATTTAAAGTGTGGTTTAATGGGCTACATACAGATGAAGCAGAGAAGCCAGGCTTACGTGGATTTTTTGCCATTACATCCTCACCTTACATGGATGGTATGATTTGAAGCCTCGGGTTCATGAAGTAACAGTGAAAACCATTATGATAATGAGACTGGGCATAAAAGGATATTTCACACAGCACGAGATAGATTATTAGAGCAAAGTCATGCTCAACTGAATGAAGGACATAAAGTAACAGGAAGAGTATAGTGTCAGGAAATAAGCTTTTTTATGGCTAGACATGAGAGTTACTACCAGAAGGTAAAATGACGGAACTTTATATACAGAGTTTAGTTGTTTTAGCAGTTTAAGCTTCAACATTTGATCATCATCTATTTTTTTTTTTACTCACAAACACCATCACCTCTGAAATATAGATTTAAATCTACTTTCAACTATAATCTTATCACTTTGAATGGCTGTTTAGGAACTTAAACGAAAATGCTTTGTAGTTGTGTTTTGTGAAAAGTTTACCTCAATGATAACTTGGCAAAAGCCAGATTGATATTATGTTAGCAACTCATTGCTAACATAATATCATATCATCAATATCAACGTAATATAATGCTTGTTGTTGTCGGCGAACCTAAAACCCGCCCACTCACGGCAATACTGCCACACCATTGGCCCAGCCGAAACAGGTCCGACCCAAACAGATCAGCGAGAGCCTGACAAGATGGATTTCGTGAATTTATGAACTCACAAATTTCATGACAATCCAGCTTGTTGTGCAAGGTAAGCTTAATGATAATGTTTTTACAAAGCTAAAGACATGTTAGTGCTGAAAAAAGACTAACTGTCAAAACATAATGCACACCACAGTGACACACCACAGTCAGTTCCCCATTTCACAACAATAACAGCCTAGGCAAATATTGACACACTATTTCCTTGACATTACAAATGTGATTATATTTGCTGTTTGCCCTGGGAGATGGCAGTTTATATTCAATGAGGTGTGCCCTGTGTGCACATGTGCAAATTCAGGTGAAAAGACTAAAAAACACACACCGTTTTAAGCACACATAAAACTCAATGACTGCAAATGTGTGTGAATTTCTGTTTTCCTTGAAATGAAAAAGAGAAAACACTACATTGAAACACATAAAAGCATTTTATCTTTTAACCAATGCTTTTTTTCTGCATCTACTGTACTCTACCCTCCACCAGTGTCTATTGGAAATCCAGGAGTGGCATATTAATGGTGTGTTTAGGTGGGCCCCTGCCAATGACGTATGAGACTCGGTCCTGAAACTAGCAGTCCAGACTCGAGTCACCCACAATGTAATTTTCTGTAATGTCAGCTATCTCTTTCACACATTTTTTTCTGATCTACAGTCAAATATATAGGGAAAAGAAAAGAGCTGTATGTATACATGTAAATATGGCAATCTTACCCACCATTAATGGCATGTTATTGTGATTTTTGCAAAACATTAGTGGTCTGTAACAACTTTTTATCTGACATGAATTTTCATATTGTACTTCATTAGAACTTACTGACATTGTGGCCACTTTCACTGCTCTTGTTTCCTGACAGCCCCTTTTGTAATTATACAAATATATTGATTATGAGTGTAACAGCTTATTTGACAGAAAATAAATCAATATAATGTTTTGACTATCTGATTCTGATTCTGATCTATATTGACTTCTAGAGTGGCCACACACCATTCCCTGACTGACCTTTTTATGTGGGAAAATGAATGCTTAGACAGCATGTTTTGAATATGATTTTTTTTTTTTTTGGCTAAAAATGCATAGAGTAGTCACATTACTCTAGTCAACAACAGGATTTTTGACTGACGATAACGGTTACTTTTAAGTAAAGTTAAAATTAAAAGAGTAAATAAAGTTAAGTTTAAATTAAGCGCCCTACTCAAATTATTTAACTTTTTAAATCCATGTCTGTGCAATCACATTGCCTATTCATTTAAACAACTTTACAAAACATTTAAACTTTTTTGACAGATGCATGATCCATATACATACAGACTCTTCTTCCCATCTCTATACTTTTCACTCACAGGTAGCCAGCCATTTCAACTCAGGAGGTGGTCCCATATAACCATACAGACACAAGAGTACAGGGCATGACCGCTTTCTGTTCCAGCGGGTGGTCAGTGAGTAGCTCAAACAGGGGCTATCATCCCAAACAACACAAAAAGACAAAGAAAAGCACCAAAGTAGGGCATGAGAAGACATTTTTCTGTCCTTGAATGCCAAACTCATCTCTTTCCATCCATAAGTCTTTCATGCACATTCTCCTCCCACACCAGAAGCCCCAAATGTTACATTAATTACATGTCTTTCAAGCTTTCATTTCTCTTCCATTAGAGAAATTGCATTTGTTTTGCTCGTTGATTCAAAATGACAAGAAAAACAAAGAGGAGCAGACAAATCAAGTGGAAAAGACCACAAAGTCAGCTTGAGTTGCTTCAGACAAGCTAATTATTCAGAAACAAAGAATGTGACAATGAGATGCCAAATGTCAAATCATCTTACCATGGCTGTTTAAGCTACAGTCAGTGAGGCTGACACTACATTTGACTGTTCGTCCTTAATAAGAGCCAAGCAAAGAGCAGCGTTGACCTTAATTTCACCAAAAAATAACCACATTTACATCCATGTCATGAAAACTTTGACAATTTAACTTCATAACAATTTGTGCTGTCATGCTACAATTATTTAACTCAATTAGCAATGCGGTGACCCTAATTAACAGTGCAAGCTCAAACTCATCAGTCACTCTTCTGTATATCAGATGATGGTGGACTGGTAAATTTAAAAATATGAGAGGAAACACTACAACTGACTCTCCAAACTGTAATCATTGTACAATTTAATTTTAATAATGAGAAACGATACTAAAGAATACGTCAATATCAGCGCATAGGAAAATACAACCTTTGAATCCTTCACGTTTTTATTTTTCCATTAGGCCACTACTGCCGTCAGAAGGCTTACATTGAAAGTGCAAAGCTGAAGAAGATGAGAGGTGAATCTTGGCGGCCTCCTTTCCAAGACGTTTCATAATCCCTGCGCTCTTCAGTGCCTCCTAACACCGTGCTTTTAGCCCAGTTCCTGCCATAACCTATTACTCACATCCCCTCCATAATACTGCCATTATATCCTTGCAAGGTATTTTCAATCCCTACAGAATGCACCCAGTATTCCTGGGATAACAGAGGGATGACTGGCCTGCTTGGCTCCATAGAGAATAGAGAATGGGACTAGTACCCCAGGGAAATCCTACAAAAGAGAAAGCATAAAACTTCTCGCTACAGTTTTGTTTTTCACCAGAAAAAAGCAAGTAAAAATATAGGTTCAATGACTTACTTTTGTCCAGGTCATTGGCAATTGGTTGGTTGTATGAACAAAAGCCCTAATACAGCTCCTGCAGTATCAACATACTTTGTGGATCATCTGGAACATCCCCCCAAAACTCATATAAAAGTGTGCGCGTGACGGGCATGTTGAATTTATTATGGGCATCAGTCAAAAATATTCACAAAGACAGTATAGAAGGAGTACAGACTGCCTACTCCATCCATCCTACTGCTTTAACTCCATTACAGTCTAAAATTATTTCAGCTCTTATCATTAGCATCAATATGATTTTGACACTTCACGCCTAAGCTGTAATTTTTTCTGTCACTGTTGGTCACATCCTGCTACACAACCTGCACCAATGCGGATCTTTGACTAACTTTTGTGTGCTACAGCTGCTGCACTAGGTTTCTGTCTGAAATTTTTTTAGGTCATTGTCGTTCTTTATGTAGTGAGCTAAGAGCCACAAATAAGCTTTCAAGACAGAGGAAAGACTCAAAAAGCTGTCTGCCACTCACAAGTGCACACAAGCAAAGTGATCTTATGGAGTGACAGCTGCCAAAATGTGAAGTGTTTCTAACAGAGTTTCTCTCAACAATTTCCACCATGTCTGTGTCGGAGTGTGTGGGAGAAGACGGTCTGTGCTCGCTGGCTGGCCGAGCGTTCGTCTGACTGGGTATGTATGTGATAGGAGGAGCCGCTGACGACATTGGAACATTTCATTGGCCATAGACTTGCGGAGCGTAATACTGCGTAGCACATAAGCAGCCAGTCAGCTGCGCCAAAAAGCACCCAGTTTTATGAATGAAACAGCATATATGTGAGGCACAAGCTCAGATGGAGGATACTCCATCGTGATGTAACATAATCAGACTACTGCAGTTAGAAATTAAAGTACCAACACTTGCGTGATAGAATTCAAGAAAAAATGTAAATAATAATAATGGTAATTATAATGATATAATATAAATGTTAAACAAGAGCAAAATACTTAGCCACTATAATATCAGAAAATTATCAAAAAAAAAAACCCAAATAATTTAGTCTTTGAAAGGTCAGTTTAAAACCGATCAACCATGCTGTGCTCTGACCAGGAAGTGAGAATCTTTATTTGGCTGACACTGTGGAGCAGGGAGTCGTTTTGCCTAACCGGTATGTAAAATCATAACCGAAGTGCAATGTGTGCGGCTGGCTGACAGGAGAAGATTGGGAGGGTAGGAAAGCAGCCAAAAACGATCAAAATATCCTGGTGAGACCTTCCATGAAGGCTGTGCATGTGTGTACACAAGCACCACTTTCAATGAAGTCACTATTTGGCTCACAGCTTTGCTGCCTAAATCTAGTTTATTCAGTGTAATCTCATGGATAAACAGTGCCCTCTATACTTGATTAAAGGAATAGCAAAAAAACAACAAAATGTGTAACAAAAGAACAAGACAACTTTTTAAATTAAATGTAAGATTCTGCTGCATAAAATTAAGTGGTAATTATTATTGTGTTTTATTCACTCTAAAACAGCATAATACATACATTTACACAACTACATGCAGTCAATTTTGCATAAATGCTTCAAAATGCCAGTAAAAAAAACATTTTAAAAAATTCTAACAATAATCAGTCGTGAGTTTACAAAATTGCTGGCCTCATTTCACTTTATCAATAAATCATAATGAACAGTTTCAAAAGATTAGAGTTTGCAAAGTGTGAATGAGATTTTCAAGCAGACTTTCTAAGACATGACCTCATCCTTTAAATGGACGTGTTATAGTGAGCACACACTGCCACTTAGAGGTGGAACTGGGAAGTGTTACTACATCTCCAATAGGATGATGTCATGGTTTTAAAGGGAAAATGTGTTCACAGAAAGGGTGAAAGAGTTCATACTAGCTGTGTGAGAATTTATACTCTAGACTATGCTACTACAATGGTAATGTTATATTTACACTGCAGCACTGAATTACACGGCATTAAAGGTTTGTCTCTGTCCACACTCTTTAAATTACTTCTGTGCATTTTTGTCACATAATGGTGAGTGTTTTTTAGTGTTTTGACATACACTCAAATTGCTCAAAGCTCCAATACTGGATTGTCTGCAGGCTACTCCACTCTTAGCCATATAGATACAATTTCATGCCAGTCAAAAACCAAGTGCTACCTTTTATAGTACCATTTACAACAATCACCGCTGTCCTGAATCCAATCTTCAAAGATTTTGTCCATGACAGGCAATTTATTTTCCTCACAGTTTCAATGTAAAACACTGAGTTGAAATAAAAACATAACCGTGAAGTTAGATGTAAAAATTTTTAGGACGCAAATCGACAGCTAAGAACCATGATCATGACCATTTTTCAGTGTAAATGTAAAACTTCAGTTTTTCTATTTTACAGTACAGTACCATACACAATATCTGATTTCTGTGGCTTCAGCTTAGAACCCCTGAGCATAATAAAAAGATGAGGAGTTTTATTTTGGCAAAAATCAGAAAACAAAATATTGAAATGAATCTTGAATGAAATCCTGTGACCAAAGATATGGAAAATGTTTCCTTACATTTGTAAATATCCAGAAAGGAGGAGTCAGATTTTAATTTGTTAAAAAAGTATTGGTGTAACAAATATGATCACACAGTTAAAACATTAGATAAAAAAAAAACATTGGCTACCTACTTAGTTATATTGCCATCTTGTGGATAAAAATAATTTCCACAGAAAACAGCATAAAAAAGTCTGCCACACAAAGAAATATAAAGTGTGTATTTTAGTGCGCATTAAATACCAGTGTATTTTAGTAGATACTTATACAAAAAAAAGAAAAGAAAGAAAAGTGAGGCAAAGTTATAATCACCAATGCAAGACATGACGTTTGACAAGGCAGAGTATATTTGTTGGTTCACATTGATCGATCTTTTTTATGTGCATGTCACACAATGCAGACTAGAAGTCATAATAAATAATAATAAATACAGATAAAGCAGTACAAAACATATGTCTATCTCATTAATGACATGATCGAAAAGAAGTAGGAAGAAGTGAAACTTATTTAATTCCACCCCCATTCTCTCTCACAGTAACACACCTTTAACCCATATAACAACATATCTGCTGTTAATATATCTAACTGTTTCAATCTTAATTGGTATTTACATTATATGACATGCAGGCCTACATATGGTCTGATAAGTTTTGTTAATTTCATAACTCAAACATAATATCAACTCATAATCATTATATTATCAGACAATACAGTTGGTGTTATGTCCTTATTTCACATACATTCTATTGTATATCACATCATTATGGCATATAATTAGTATGCATGTATTTATAATACAGCATGTTATAGGTTTCCATGGTATATTATTTACTTCCTTCCTCATTGTATTTTATAAATATATTTTGTTTGTATTTGTTTTTAAACTGTTTAATGTTTGGACATTGCTTCAGATTCATACTGAGTTTGTTCCAAAGTCTTACTCGATTCGTTGTTATACAAAACCTTTTCATTGTTGTTCAATATCTTTGAATTTTAAAGTTTAAAACTTCCCTTAAGTTATACCCACCATCTCTTTCCTGAAAAACTCTATAAAAATGACTTGATAGTAATCTTAATCTAGCTTTATACATGAATTGCAATGTTTGAAATTCTATAATATCAAAAAGTCATAATTTTAGCCTTTAAAAATAACGGATTGATGTTTTCGATATAGCCAGCATTATGTATTATTCTTATTGCTCTTTTTTTGCAATTTAAAGAGTGGTTGTAAGGAACTTTTATATGTATTACTCCACAACAATGTACAATCGTATAAATAAGGTAAGACTATGGAACAAAACAGAAGATTAACTGATTTGTTATCTAAGAAGTGCCTTGCTTTAGCCATTACAGAGATGGTTCTTGATATTTTAGTAGAAATGTATTTACTATGAGACCTCCTGCAAATTTTATCACATTTTCTATAATCGATAATCACCCCGAGGAATTTAAATTCATGGACTCTTTGTATAGTAGTTTGTTTTATCCTAAACATTTGTCTTATCCTAAACTCGCTGAAAAAAAAAAAAAAAAAATGCCATATTACATTGACTGGCCAAAAAAAAGTCGCCACCTGGAATTAGTAAATAGGTAAGATCCTCCCTGCAGTTGGTCAGGTCTAGGTTCAGCAATGTTATGTGCCCAAAGAATTAGGTCAGCTCACCACCTGAGTACACTGAATGACCAGGTTACTCCATCAATGGATTTTTTCTTCCCTGATGGCACTTATTCCAAGATGACAATGCCAGGATTCATCAAGCTCAAATTGTGAAAGAGTGGTTCAGGAAGCATGAGACATTATTTTCACACATGAATTGGCCATCGCAGAGTCAGTATTCCATAATACAGCTCTAGTGGTTAATCATAAGACCACAGTATTGCATAAAAGGAAACAATGGGAAACACCTAAAGTTTTTCTGAAGTCAAGCAAAGCAAAATGACGACGCAGTTGTACTCTCATTAGAAGGGAATATAAAAATACCTGTGTCACTTTGCTGAGGCACATATTCTCCCTCAAGATTAAAAACAGAGACTGATTCTGCGCAACATTTGGAGTCACTGTACATTCGTAGCTTCATCTACACACTTAAAGTGATCAAATACAATGAATGAATGAATGATAAAAAATTATAAACAATCACTCCCAAATCTCAGTATAGTGCTGGGCAATAAAATGATAAGAGTATTGCATTAAAATAGCCGATAATAGCCCAAACTCAGTAAAATAAGTTTTACTTTTAGTTTATTGGTCACATACACATACATGTACTGCACAATGCATAGTGAAATTCTTTTGTACCATCCAGCTTATACCATATACCATATATCATAACCACAGTGCTGTAGTGCATCTGTACAAGGTGAAGTGGAGGTTTGGATTGTGACTGATCTAATTGCTCCAGGATAGAAGCTTCTCAGTTTTGGATGTAAATGTGAAGGTGGTAACACCTTCCTGATGGCAGCAGGGAGAACAAACTATGGTCAGGACGCTCAGCTCTGCGTCTACATCTTTGGATGCAAATGTCCTCTAAATTAGGGAGTCTTATTTTAGTTAATCTCTTTGCTGACAGCCAAACGGTCCTGCTGAGTACACCTCCCCATCCACACTGTGATGCTCCCACTCAGGATGTTCTCTGTTGTGCAGGTGTCAAGGTTTTTAAGTTTTAAATAACCCAACCAAGTTAGCGTTGTTGCGTATGTTCCTAATATAGTCATCGCGCTGAAAAGTGTGCTTTCTTTATGACATGGGAAATACTAGGTTTAGGCTCAACAGAACAAGCTTAACCACAAATCTCACTTCATATTACACCGTTACAGCATCATTTGCAACCCTAGCTCTTTTAGGTGAGCATCTTGTCACGTGCTTCATCAAACAGTGCTCCGGAAGTAGATAAGCAATCAATGTAATAATAACAAGGGAGTTTAGCTTACCAGTCATCTTGTATCCGCTGGCAGCTAGCTGTCCAGCCATGTACTCTCCATCTGAATTGTTATGGCTGCAGCCCCAGGTTTTCATCCATATCTTTTGGGTTCCAGGAATGAAACTTAAAATAGAAAATATATGTTTCTTACAATAGTCCCCATAATCAACACAAGCCAGTACCACTTCAGTGTATAAGACTGCACCAAAACATGTTCCATCCAAAAATGCTGCCACTTTACAGACATATTTTTACAGGTTTTGGTAGTGTTGTTGTGGCTGTTTATATGCTAGATTACTACAACAGTAAGATTAACATAAAACGTAAATGGCTTAAAAGGAACTAGATACAAGCCACTGTTGAATGCTTGAGATTGGGACAAACCTGTCTGCTTGAATCTCTTCATTGGTCAGTTGCTCTTGTTTTTTCCTGGACCTCGGTATAATGCTCTTCCGGGCCAACTGCCTCTCTTGTGGTGTTGGATCATTGGAGGATACCATGTCCTCAATGTCCTCAATAAATGAGTCACAGGCCGAGGGCATCCTGTAATAGAATAACATCAGCATACTGTCACTACAGTAATATTGCAGCTAAAAGTCAACCACATTTGCTTGACTTTTAGCACTTATAGACACTAATAGTTATATAACTGCGTGCATGTACATAAAAGACTAACTTGACCATACTAATAACTAATCGAGAGTTCACCTGTGTGCACTCACACCTGCATTTGTGCATTGATATAATTTACAATAAAGTCGATTGTCATTATGGCAGTAGGCATAGCCTTCTGTATTAAATACATTATGATGGCAGTCTAGTTGTCTTCCCTTGATTTTTTTCAGCCACACTTAAATTTATATCATTATCTGTGTAAACAACAAGCCCACCAAGATAAAGCATTTTAATAGAAACCAGAATAACTTCGACTGCAGTAACGCTGACTTAAGCTAAGAGTTACAGTTAATCTAATGGCAATGTAATAAACACTCAATTCTTAACAAACTAACGCGACATGTATTGTTGTACATTCTTAGTAACGCCAAAAACATAGTTGCGTTTAGCTTGACCCAAAATGAGTCGTTTAAAGCCATCTCTGGCTTATGACATGCTAACAGCTAACTACAGCTTGGATCGCCCTCCTGGCTATTTAGCCTCTAACACGTGTGTATAGTTTTGACTGGTCAACTTTCTCAAGCAATGTGTAAAATCCTTACCTAAGTTTATGATGTGTTACGTGAAAATAAGAAACAGTTGGAAGGAGTAGCTTCAAAGCTTAAGACAACCAAAACACGAATGGTCACAATAGCGCCATGCTTGCGTCTCTAACTACAGCAAGCGAAGAGGGACATTTTAAATTTTTCGATTCCGATTAGCGACGTTCCGTACTACTTCTTTACTCTACATTTATGAATGTTGAATATTTCAATTTTAAACTACTATAATGCCTAAAAAGACAAATAACGTTTTACTATTTTGTACAGTCTTTATTCAAAATTTCAATTACAAACAGCCAGAGTACAAAAACGTGGGTCCCCCGCCCTCCCCACAATGAATTGAAATACATCGTTTACCAGATGTTTGAACATTTTTAAATGAATAGCACACAATTAGTTTACCCTATACACTGAAAGACGCATTACCTCGTCCATGCACTCAATCTGCAAATATGTGACAAACGTTTAGATTTTATTTAGCGATATTGAAACATGTTGTTTATGTCACAATTTTGTCATTATTTCCTATTAAATTGGTTACTTTGCAGATAAGCATTTACAGAAAAAATACATGACAGGGTATTTGGTAACAGCTCAAAAAAAAATCATAGGGAAATAGCCAGAAAACTTTGCAGTAATGTCAATTAGCAATTAACTAAATACAAAACACACTCATTACTGAAATTACAACAGTCACTCATTACATTTTCAAACTCAGTGGCAATAGCATCTGCGCTGCATTAAAACATTAACATTCTAGTATAAACATTTGGAAAGGTAGAATCTCTCCAAAAATTAGTCATAATAACACAAGATAAAAAAAAGACCAGATTCTGGTCGGTCAAAGCAGACAAAATGTTTTAAGGAAATGGTTTTACAAAATAGCATTTGTGGTTAGTTAAACAGGGAAGAATAATTTGATTTTTTTTTGTATATAAATACAGAGAAACAACTGTTATAAATATGCCTACTGTGAAATCATTGAATAGGTTGCCATTTTAGTCACCTTTTAAATTGTCAACAGTGGTAAAGGTTCTGCCAACTTTTACAGTACACTAGTCTCAGTGCACTAGAGTAAAATGACAATAGAAATTAATACAAACTACACAAAATGCTTCAGAGATTTAACACAATGTCACAAGTAGAAGCTCCCTATACACTTGACAAGTCAAGCCAGAGACCCTGCTTTAGTTGTAGAATATCAATTGATATAGACTTACTGACCACCAGAAAAGTTAGGACAACTAATTAAAACTATTTGGTGAAAATGTTTTAACTTTTGAACATGAGAAAACTTTGATTTCTGAATTTCAAATTCAAGAAAATGTTGGTAAAGGACGTGTTAGAGGTTCACTTAAAAATGCAAATCATCTAACATCATAGCTAAATCATACGGGTGACCAAGAATTCAAAAACTCATAAACACAGTTGACATTGACCTCTATGCCTATTACTAATGTCAAACATTAAGTTAGAGGTAGCCTACAGTACCTTGTGCACTGAAAAATTAGCAAACTGTACATTTTTACATAGCAGGCCTACACTTCAGCAAGCTTAATCTTTGACAAATCTCACACATGCTTTATACACAACTCAAGCAAACATCATTCAGGTTTGGATAAAGTTAACAAGATCCAGCAGCATTTTCACCTGCAGGGGCAGGTTCCTAGGTGTCAAGATGCTCAGCTATGCTTATGGCAAATGTAGAAAAAGCCACCAGGTTAATAAACCAGATTATTAAGTATGTGATTTTTTTCACTTGCTTAGTTAATTCTGTAACTGCTTATATTCTAATTAGTGGCCTGCAAAAGCTTACCAATAGTGCTCTAATTCAACAGTTTTGCAGAATAATAATCAATTGTTGTAAAATGGGAACACAAGCATATCTTGTATCCTACTTTGCTTTTCCTACACAGTGAGTCAGGTGCATCAAAATGTTTGTAAAATAATTTACAACCACAGTGTAATTCACAGCACAGGCAAAGTGAGAACTGACAAAAAAAATAATTATGGCAGCTTCTGCTGATTAAAATAAAAAGGGCAAAATGCAACAGCACGTGTTTAGGTATTAAATCTGAAAGGTATTATCTCGGCATGTCTAAAGGTGCTACTGAGGTCTGCAAAGCATAGATGCTAAAAAATAGGTACTCAGTGCTTTCCGTCAAATGCAAACCTTCAAATGGAGGACGTTAGTCATCTGCTACTCTGATAATAAGATCCCTTCTTGATTTTCAACCTTAAAAGAGTGGCTGCAGTGTACAACCTCCATTTAATTTTTCAAAGTTATGCAAGTTTCATATACTGGTAATAAAGTTACCAGAATTAATTACTCAGTTTACAAATGTTGAGTTTAATGTTGGGTTGTATGAGCAATAGTCTTTTGGTGGAATTTAAGAGATTTTTCCTGTCTGAATACTGTACAACACAGAATTAAATTATTTAATATGGCACCTGGTTTTGATGCAGTTTCTAATGCTTTAGCTTGCTTCTCCAAAACAGGGCATAAGAATTTCAGTTACCAACTAATCTCATAGACACTTGAGTGTGCAGAGACTAAAATGCCACCACACCAATCCAAACTGAATTCATGAGAATTCAAATGTCCTAATTTCTAAAACAGTTTGATACCAGTACAAGTTATTGTGAAATCATTGGCATGATAAAATGCAATCAAGAATTTATCAATCAAGAATCAACTTCAAACTTGCATTTACACACATTAACAGTGATAGATCACTTGTGTAGCAAGACCATTTTTATTTTCCAAAATCAAACGTGGTAATGCCATGTGGATATGGTGTTTTTTGTACATGTGCATTTATATTTGCATATAGAAAGACTTTCTTTACCCTTGCTGTTATATTATTCAATGAGAAACTTGCCCCTTAGCCTGAGATTCATAATTTCACTAAATGTGGCATGTCAAAGTAATGAAGTACTTGTGACGAGTGATGAATGATCAATGTATTCTGTCCCTGTAAAAAGTTCTCATTTGTATTTAATTGTAAGTGACTACTAACACGCAACAGTCACTTAACGAGAACTGTTTTAGCTAACGCTAGCTACACAGAAGATCATCTAGAACAAGAGAAGGCATCCTATCAAAGTCATCAAACAAGTCACTGATTCCCTGGTCATCTCCCAAACCTAACAAGTAGTCATCCTGGTCCAGGAGAGGTGGCCCGAGGTTTAGGAAAGGCCCCAGGGCTGAGGGGATCTGGTCCTCTGTTTGTTGGAGCAAACTGGTGTATGGGGATGAGATGGGAGACAGAGTCGTGACAGAAACGGCTGAGGCAGAAGGCGGAGCCAAAGAAGAGCTGGAAGAAGTCATTGTGCAGTTTGAATCTGGGGGGGAAAAAAATCCTTAGCAGAGCACAATGCTTACAGTAAATTTAAGTATGGCTGGTTAATGAAGAGTTAATAAGAGTACATTCAGATTGTTTAAAAGCAATAAGTGCAGGTCTTGTTTAATAGGTCGCGTTCCCATTCAAAGCCTCAGACGGAGGGCTGGGGCCTATATAAATATAAAGGTGAGGTATCTTTAAAATATCTGAACAGAAAATTCAGAACAGAAAAGTACTGTTAGCAACTGGGTTTACAACTACACCATAATAATCGTGTGGTTTAATGCCAGGTCTACTCAACACAATCACACCTGTGCATGTAAATAATCACTTTTTGAAGCTATAGGGAACAAATAACTTTACTTTAGGACATTTGTACTGACAGATAAGACTTTGATAAGAACTTTGTGTCAGTTTTTGTTTCGTATGGATAGACCCAGTACTTTCAGAGATATTAGCCATAAACCAGGACAAGATATCTGCATTTTAAATCTTTAGCAGCAGATTCTACCACAGACTTCTGACCTGCCTCCAGCTCAATTTGAAACTATAGGGCCTTTAGAATGCAATGGCAACATGTGAAAACAACCTATTGTATAATTTTTAATAAAAGTTTACCTAGAAGCAATTTTATATAAATTGGGTACCAATCCACCCAGACTTATTCCACATTTTATGCACTCATGGCAAACTTATTACTGCTGCAGTTGTGGAGTATTTAATCTAAATTCTTTCTCAACTTCTGTCTACATTAATTGTCTATATAGAGGTTTTTCTACACCATAAAAAATGCAGAACATTGTCAGGATTGCCTTCCATGTCAAGCAGAAATGAGGGCGGACTCGCAGATAAAGCACCAAAAACTCAAATCTTCTCCAAATTGCTGACAGGGAAAGGAGGTTTAAGGCCCCAAACACAATGGATGCCTCGGGCGCAGCTGCGAGTCTACTGGCGTCAGAGTCACTCCGTAGTAGAGATCAACCGATATCGGGCCGATTTTTGAGTGTTTTAGACAATCAGCCGTCAGCCGATTTTTCCCATTTAATGCCGATTTTTGGTCAGGCACATATCTGAACAACCACTGAAGGACCCTAGTTTTTGTGTCTGTGCCGTCCATGCTACAGCAGCACCATTGACTGTAGAAGATGCTCAGGGCGAGTGACGGAGATCACTCAAACAAGGCTGAGCTTAGCATCAGGTAGGAACGGTCTGCTGTAAAATAACGTCAGTCTCGTTAACTTGTTAAAATGCTGCATAAGAGAAACATCTGGTAAAACGGGGAAAAGGTGGTGGCTTCATAATCATAGTTGAGGCAAATTTTTTTCCATCTAATACATTAACGTGGAGCAGTGTGCTTCAGTGACCGCAATATAAAAACGTGTGCATTAAAAAATGGGATGGAGATGAAGACGTTAGCCCGAACTACTTTGACCTCAGATTTGGACATTCTGCTGTGTCCATAAGTGTCACAGAGCAGAGAACTGTCTGAATTTAGTGCCGACATATGCATGCGTTTTCATCCAGGAGCTGCTAGTCAACGCGCGAGTCAACAGGCACTTTTATATTTGCAGTACACAAAGATATGTTTCGCAAATATAAAAGTGACCCTCGTTTAATATTTTTATTTTAAAATATGTGCTTTGTGATTAACAATAAAATGAATATACTGTCAACAATCTAACTAACTGATTTAATATCATAAATATCATCATTTACATTATACAGAAATGCTTAGCCCTTAATTTTACAGCTTGAATACAGAACAAAGCAGACTATTTGAAGACAGTAGCCCAGAGTGCAAAGCTGAGAGATTTTACCTTTTGCCTGCACGAGTCCAACGTTTTTCTGCATTTTAAAGTGATGTTTTAATGTTTCTTTATATTTTATAAGCAACATGAAAACATCTGACTATATTAAACCATTTTTATTCATAAAATTAGGAAAATTGGCCCTCCATATTGGCCTCAAAAATCGGCATTGCTTATCGGCCATCGGCTGCTCTGGATTTTAAAAATCGGCATCGGCCTTAAAAAAAAAAACATATCAGTCGACCTCTACTCCGTAGAGATGCGAGGTTGTTCACACTGGCTGTGGGAGAAGCTCGCTGCTGCCAGCTCCTTCTCAGCAGAAGAGTAAAAGTGAAAGTCCTAGTTCATGGTCCATCAGAGCCAGTAATCCCTCATACATTCAAAAAATCCATCAGGTATGTGTAGTGCCCATGGTAGTTGCCAAAATATAATAATACGCTTATTTTGGGTGCATTTTGGGTGAAAACGCGACCCAGCACCAGCCACGAGTGAAAAATCGGCACAGCTACGATCTTCTAGGATAGTTGCGTCAGATCCCAGTTTGACACATCCGTCGAGACTCGCATCTCATGTGGGCAGTGTGGCTGCTCAAATCTGCTAAGCTGGGCGCCAAAGTGAAAATGGCTCCCTGACGGTGTCGCCTTGCTGCAGTTACACATCCAGTGTGTTTGGGGCCTAAGACAACTGAACCGTTTCCTTGTGAGTAACAAAACCTTGTTCCATGACTGGCAGTCACTTCACGTTTTCAGATTGCCACATGCAGTTCAAGGCTTTGCCATGTGCGGTACTTCTAGTTATTAGTGCTTTCTGATCTGTCTTTAACCTCTGCAGCAGTAGTAAGAGCTAAAAGGTTCCACATGATTGCAGAGTTATGCACAGGCCTGATACTACTTATTGGTTGGAGCTGCCGTCAACTTTAACAATAGCAATCAACAACATCACAAATGTTGTCAGAATTAAAAATATAACGCAATGCAGATATTATATGTACTAAACTCAATGTTCAAACCTTGAAGAACTTTAAGAAAAGGAGAATTCCCATTAATGTCCATGTTGCAGCTTTTGACAGGGCTTCGGGCATCAACCTCCTCATCGGGACACAGAAGTACATCAATGGGGCCCTTGGTACTAGTCAAATGGATTGACAAACACTGAAAAAAGTAAACAGTAGATATAAAAATACAGAACAGAGCTCAACAAAAGCTACAAAATGGTGATTAGCAGTGGTTCTCAAACTGTGGTACATGTACCACTGGTGGGATGCAGACTTTTTGCATTAAAATTTGTTTTTGTTTCGGTTATGGATTTTGTTTCAAGAATAAACCACTTCTTAGTGCTGGTTAAAGCACAGTTCAGACATGGATTCATCCATCATTTCATCCTAGATTGGTCCTGGTTATGCACTGGTTTAGTCCTGGTTCACTGCTGGTCTAAGATGTGGTTTTTTGCCTTGTCTTAGACCTGGGTTGGACCTGGTCATGGTTTTGGCCCTGGTTATGGCCCTGTTCTGTCCATATTTTGTAATGCATTATTCTGGGTTAATCCCTATTTTATCCCTAGTTTTAGACCCGAGTTAGTCAAGACTTAGGTCAGTTAAATTCCATTAAAAATGGTACTTACAAGGCCAAATATTTTGTGAGGTGGTACTTGGTGTGAAATGTTTGAGAATCACTGATATATTGCAGCTGTAGGTGTTTATGCACATACCTCATCTGGGTCTGGTACTTCTAATTTGGTATCTGTAGGAGCCTTGACAACAATGACGGTCTGGTCTTTGAGATTTCCAATCTGCTTGATGTCTTGATATGTTACATATGCATATGTGGATCCAAGAAGTTAAAGAATTACAAAAAGTAATGCAATAAAAACAATTTTCAGTTAAGGCCCTGGACTGGATTGCTGTCTGTTTAATTGCTGTTGTTTTCGTTCATGTTCTCAGAATGTCCTTGGGCAAGATGCTTCAATCCTACTTTCTGTCTGACACATGTATGAATGAGTATGTGTTTGTGTGAGAAAGAATGGTTCATACAAAGCACAATATATGCTGATATTTTACAAAATAAAAAAGGATATTTCTGATTACTTGGTAATTCACTCATGTGTCTCATATCCAGAGTGCACCTCTGAATTAGCTGTTCAAGTCTATGTTCTTCTTCTCCTAGAGTCGAAACTTCTGCTGTCAGTCTCTGTCTTTGGCTCAGTGCTCCTTCTACCTCCAAGAGACTGCAGCCCCTGTGTGGCATATAAGGATTATTACAAACCATTATTAAAGCAATCTATGCAAATGTTTCTGCCATCTTGATCCTAACTCCAAGCCCACTTCCCCAAGAACAGCATATGTACAGTACTTTCCCTGCTTTTATGTTGTTTTTTTATTGAACTTGAACAAAGTACCTATCAAATATGGAGACCACTTACATCCACTGAATGTTGTTTTTGGATTTCTTCTTGATGAGGTGAATTCCTTCCAGTACATTGGTGATGTCGTACAGTCGTCTTTTCTGGACCTGGATGCGAGATACAGGATAGTTTAGCTTTTAGATTTATTACTAAAGCCACAAGAATCTGAAACTGTATAAGCAGTTATTTTAAACATCTACAATATATTTCTCAGCAAATGAGCATTTTCAACTGGTGACAGGGGAATGGCTGTGAGTTTAGGTCTTTAAGTGATATCTAGATATATGGTTTCTAGCCTGGAGTAAGCATATTTTTTCTTTCAGTCAAAATTTGGTAGACTCAGTAAAATTACAAAAATGCAATTACTAGGGCACATTACCTGTAAGGTTTCAGCAGCAATGTTGAGGTCCAGAACTCCATCAGCAGATTGAGCCAAAAGATCAACAAACTTTTTTGTTAATAATCCGAGGGAGGTGTCATACCGTGTTTTCTCCGGTGGTGACTTTGGTGCTACAGTGCAAAAACAAAGGTTAGGTTAAAAGTCAAATATAAATGTACAGTTGCACACTGCTAACAGTTATCTTCAGAAAAAAGTTAAACTATTGTATAAGGTATGAAAATTAGAAAAATTACAATATATAGAACAGAAGTAGACCAGGTATAGATTTATTATCTGTACTCTACTAGTCACAGTTGTTTTGTATACTGCATATACAATAAGAACGCAACAGTGTAAACCTTCTAGATGAATACTGCAAAGAGTAACTTACTCCTGGGTGTCTTATGGCCTGCTCCATTTGTAGCTGCTGATGCTCCCCTACCTCTCGGTGTTCTGGCTGGTTCAGTCTGGTACTGGTGATCTGAGTCATCTAATGCCAAACGTCTTTTTGCCTTTAGAAGATGACAAAAGGTACATTGAGCACACAAAACTACAAAAAAAAACTTCCTTTGCAGTTTTAGCTCTATTTGTATGATTTAAAAATCAGGAACAATTGTCATACACTGAGAAACTGTAATGAATTCCTCCTAAGTTTAGTGATAATTGCTGTGTGATTATACCAGAAGGGTATACTTATGCCTTCAAATATTTTGCAGTTTTATGATTTTAATCAGTAAAAATCCACAAAGTTGCAATATTCATGTTGTGAATACATTGTTTATTTCTTTTAACTTTCCCAAGACTATGCATTTTAGTAAGTAATTTAAACTGTGAGAAATATAAAATTTAAAAAATGAATTTACATTGTGTGGCCACCTTTGGCAATTACTGTAACTTCTCCATACTTTCATTACCAGTTTAGCATGTTTGTAAAGGGCAACTCAAAGATCAGGGTCCTTGTCTAGTTTCATTTCATATTAACACCAGGCGGCTAGAAGTGTACACTGTGCACTCTCTAAACTAGATTTACCAACTAAACTATCAAACAGAATTCAGAAAGGTATAATATGCCCTTTAACAGTCAAAATGTCAGCCATTTTATGTCTGCAAGCAGCTCCCCTCACCCCATGCCTGGTCATGGCTACAGCCCGTGATACACAGACTGGTTTAGCTCATGAAAGATGAATAGCAAAGACTAAACCAACACCCTGAATGTCGCTGGGCCAATTTTGTGACTTTTTTTTTTGCAAGTGTAGGATACAGGAAACGTGCAAATAAACTAAGGCTCCAAACTCGAGTTTCATTTTATATAGCATGGAGGCAACATAAGGTTACACTTTATTCATCACAAGTACATATTTCTTAAAAAAAAACAAAAAAAAAAACACACAAGAGTCAAGAAAAAACCGCTGTAGTGCTGTTCTTTGATCATTACTACTAGCCTTGAGAGCTAAACTAGATATCAAACTCCATCCAAGTTGGCTTGCATCTCCAGAGACGACAGAAATAAATCAGACGATATTGAACTTTGACGTTGGCGTAAAGCTTTCGTCGTGTTTATGTATTGTTTATGCACGTAAATCCACACTATTCTTATGAGAAAGCTTAAAATATGCTAACTTATGTGGCAAGCAACAAACAATCCCCAGCCCCCCAAATTAAGACACCAAATAGCAGCCACTAGGCCAGCGCTAATGTTACTCATCTCTTACCAATGTTTCCATCTGACTGCAAGGGAAGAAGCGTACTCAAAAGCACCATAAAGTTAGCTTTGCACGCTAAAATGCGACAATAGTGTGCTTCTCTTGTAGCAAAACCAACTTAAAGTCGACATTTATCATGCTATAATTGACAATGCACAGCGTAAAACCATTTGTCTAACTTAGCTAGCGGTAGTTATTCAGCTAAGGTTGAGTCGATGCTAAGCTGCTAGCGTTGGGTTAGCTGCCCTAACAACAAGCTGTTAGCCAAGCGGGCTAACATTTCGTTTTGTTTGCAGCTAACTATTGCACTGTTAAAGCGTTTTATAGTCATTTTACCGGCGGTCTTCCTAGAGTAGGTCGTTGTCCTGTTCCGTTTGCTGCAGCTTGTTGTGGAGTTGTGTAAATGTTGTTTATCTGAGGCTCCGATAAACACACATTTGATGTCTGTGTACCGTTGCAAGGCGGTGGGGTCGTAATTATTTGAATATAAGTGGCATTTGATTGTCCAGGGTTTAAACGATCTGCTAGAGTTGTTAAAATTATGTTATTGTCCAAAGGAGAGCCCCCAACGCCCGCTAAAATCACTTTATCCGGAGCCGAGGAGATCCCTCTTCTCATCTTGCGTATTCGGGGTAACCTCTTTCTCGTTCCTGTACTTTTAAGACCGTATTTTTGCTAATCCGTTGTGAAAGTAAAAAAAATAATCAGACCAAAGTACACTTTAAAGTCTGATTCATCGACTCTTGTAAAGTATTTTTCCCTGTAAAAGTGCATTTAGGCAGATGCAACGGATTAAAAAGTAGCGCAACTCTCGTTTCGCCCGTCTAGAAATGGCTTCAGGAAACGGCCTGATGAATGAAGGGATACGGTTTACGCGCTCAAGAGCCCTCCCGCGAAACTCAGATTTCCCGGGAAATTTTCAAACTGTATTTACATATGACCCCTTATTGGTTCTTCGCAGAAGAGACCACACCCACGTCACATCTATTCTGACCAATGATAGTATAGTTTTTGGCTCGCCACGTGTTCATTGGCCTTTGTAAACAGCTTGCGTCACTGGGCACGCCTCAAATGGTACAATGTACAACACTAGATGGCGCAAGTTACCAACAATACCGAGGGGAGTCCACAAGGTGGGTAAAACAGTAAAAGCTCTATCTATCGGAACCCTATAATAATACAGCTCAAAAATAATTAAAGGGAAACTTTGTAATCAGAGTATAGCATCAAGTAAACTAAACTTCTGGGATATTGATCTGGTCAGTTATGTAGCAGGTTGTTGTTCATCAGTATCAGCTGCTTTGGTGTTAATGAAATTAACAATGGGTTCACAAGAAGGGCACCAGTGAAATGACCCCCAAAACAAGAATGGTTTTAGAGGTCGAGGCCACTGACAGTTATTCCCCTCATCATTTTCTGTTACTCTTTTACACTAGTTTTGCATTTGTGTTGGGTCAGTATCAGTACTGGCAGCATGAGGCGGACCCTGGACCCTGCAGAGGTGGTACAGGCAGTCCAACTCCTCCAGGAAGGCATGTCAGTGTCATTACCTGAAGGTTGAAAGTGTCTCTCGGCACAATTTCAAAAGCATGGAGGAGATTCCAGGAGACAGACAGTTACTCTTGGGGAGCTGGACAGGGTCATGAATGGGCCACAGCCCATCAACAGGACCGGTATCTGCTTGTTTATGCAAGAATCAGGATCAGCACTGCCAGAGCACTACAAATGACCTCCAGCAAGCCACTGGTGTGACCAAACAATCAGAAACAGACTTTATGAAGGTCGTCTAAGGGCCCGACATCCTCTAGTGGCCCCTGTGCTTTTCACAGATGAGCATAGGTACATGTGACAGACCTGGAAGGGTCTGGAGAAGCTGTGGAGAACATTATGCTGCCTGTAACATTGTTCATGACTGGTTTGGTGGTGGGCCAGTGATGGTCTGGGAACGCATATCCATAGTGGGATGCACAGAAATGTACAGGCTAAACAACAGCACTCTGCCTGCCATTAAGTATGAAGATGAAATCCTTGTCAGACTGTGGTGAAGTGGGTCCTCAGTTCCTTCTGGTGCCCCACAATGCCCAGCCTCATGGTGAGAGTATGCAGGCAGTTCCTGGAGGATAAAGGAATTGGAACCATTGGCTGGCCCCTACACTTACCTGAACTAAATCCAACAGAACACCTCTGGGACATTATGTTTCAATCCACTCATTAGGAGCTTGCCTCAGTGTTGTCAAGCATGCATACAAGCAAGTGGAAGGCATACAAACTACTGAGTACCATTCTTAAGTTGCTGTAAAGAAATTTCAGCAAGATGGACTGGACTAGCCTGCCACACAATTATTTCACTTTGATTTTTGAAGTGTCCTCACCCCTCTGGAGGGTGATAATTTTCATTTTCATCAAACAATGTGGCATTCTTACATTATTTAGACATTACCTAATACATATTTGTGTAGATATTCAGCATGATTGCGTTCCTCTTTGAGATCTGATGTGTTTTTAAAGTGTTCCTTTAATTTTTGTTTTGTTTAATTTGAGCAGTAGGCCTATATGTTGTTTTACTTCAATTTGATGTATTGCAATAGCAGTGTAAAACTCAAAGCAAAATGATTAGGGGGCATAAGATAAGATGTAGTTTGTTTAAAAAATGTGTTGGTATTGACTGTATTTTATTGAATATGTCCTTGGAGTTTTTGAACTAATATACTGTCCACATGTTGATTGAATTTTAGTGTTTTACTAGGCATCTGGTTATTTATTAGCTACACATCCAGCATAATACATACATACGTGCATACATTTTTTTATGTACGTATGCAGATGTATAAACATAATAAAAAAGAATAAAAAATATATAAATAAAAAAGTAACTCAACTTAAAGCACTGTTGAAGAGGTAGCTGAATCCCAGGTGTAAAATCAATCCATTTTTATGGGGTCATCCCAGTTCAGTTTGTTCTTTTTGCAGTAAAACAAATTAAAATTGAAAAGGTTGTTAAAAAAAACAAACAAATAACATAAAACTATTAGGCTATTATCCAAGTATGGTAAAATGCACATCATAAATTCAACTGTTGTCAAGACAAAAATAGAAAATTCGACACTTGTAGCTACTATTATGCAGTCTAGCTATGAATTGAACTATTGCCAAAGTTTGTCACATCAACACAAACCTACGTCATAGCCTAAATAGTCTAGGTTTATTTCCTGTAAAGGTATTGTTGAATGAATGATTTGCACAAACAGTGAAAAAAGGCAAACCGATCGGACTTTTACCCATAATGGAAGCAGACTATGTAAGTAGATTATGTGACGCTGTCACTGATCCTAAACACTTTCCCCATGAGTTATAAATGAAAAAAAAATATTATGCCTAGTCTGTTATTTCTCTGATAATGATTGTTGATTTGCCAAATAAACAAATACATTTCAATTGCCTCCAACTTCTACCAAAGAAAGGGAATTCTACATAGTTTGCTGTACAAAACTCCCAAAGAGCTTGGCTTTAATTAAATATGTGAATTTTCTTTAGCTACTTGTGAATACTGTGGTGACATACAGCACAGCTAACCGGAAATGAGAGGAACTCAAGAAATTAAATGAGACACATTTTATGCATCTGTAGGCCTACACAACGAATGACCCGCCAATGATTCCACTATGAAATACTTATATGGCATTCATTTTAGCATAATGATGATAATGATAGGCCCCAGAGCAAGTACTATAGCTTAGTGTTGTCACTTAATAATCAACGCTTTTATTTTGAAATCAACAGCCGCAAGTATTTGATTTTGACAGCCCAATATCGAGGAAGAGACCAGTCTGGTTTGCTGCCTGCCGGATGACAAACAGTGGACTGGTCAGACTTGTCGCGAAAGCGCTCTGTAACACTATGTATGTCCGAATCAGTCCGAGAAAGTAGGTAAAAAGAAAAAAATAAGAAAAAAAAAATAAGAAAAGGATCAACTGTGAAGTGTGGAAGTAGCGACAAATAAGACGGGCAGGATGGGCGAGACGGTGGTGACTGCTTTCAAAAGCACGGGCGCTCTGTGGCTGCTCCCCCTGAGTGAACACCTCGGATTCCCTCTAGATCAGGTAAGTGTGTTCAGGATCTGCTCTAGGAAAATATTTATTTAAACTATACGTCTCGAAAAAGCCTGTGTTCAGCGCGTTATTGTGCAACGTGCCTTTGCAATGTAAACGCCTACACTGAGGCTATATGGGCAAGGCAATATTATTATGATATACAAGTCGCACGTCAATAAATTAGATAAATACTATGGCAAATGTTTGTTGTGATTATGTTATATGTTGGTTTTCATTCATTGTATACCCATAATCACCACAAATAAAATAAATGCTTGAAATTTCACTACTGAGTCTATATAATGTATGAATTTCACTTTTTGAATCGAACTACTGAAATTATTTAACTTTTACACAATATTATAATTTATTGACATGTGCTATTATAATGCACAATAGTAGTTTAAAGTGGAAGCCTTCTCTGTCTCAAATTGATTTTTTTTCCAAACATGACTTAAAAAAAAGTCTTATTCTGATTTATTATTACATACATTTTAACCTGACTTATCTGTAAGTTAAGCTGGTTGACAATGACACTCTCTGATCAACAGGTGAACTTTATGGTATGCCAGCTTTTTGCTCTGGCAGCTGCTTTCTGGTTTCGTCTCTACCTCAGTCCTAGCCATACCAATCCTCTGGTCAGACATGCAGTGGCCGCCCTTTTTGGCATTGCCGTCCTCATTTTCTGCTTTGGATGGTACAAAAATCCTGCTGAGACAAACACACACACACAGTAGTCTATTCATTTTCTGTCATATGATGCTAAATCTATCACTCAGACTTCATTACCAACGCATGTTTTGCTAAATACATTGGATTGTCCTATTGCATTCTTTAGTTAAGTATAGAGCACCAGTTCTACATTTTATTGTGTGCAAAATTGCCAAGACAATGTTATCAATGTAACGGGTGGAACAATGTGTGTTTGCTTTTGCAGGTACGCCTCTCACATGCTCACTGTAGTATTCGCAAGTTATTTGATCATTGTAAAAGGTGATATCAAAAATGTACACAGGTGAGTGGTGAAGAAATTCTCACTCCTCTCATTCCAAGCCCCCATAACCTTGCACCCCTCATACCTGTTAGCCCTGCTCTAGCCTTATACATCCTCCTGTGTTTTTGATGACGTTGACTGTTGAAAAATAAATTGTATCATTAATATTAATACCTAATTACAACTAGTATGTGACCAGACAAGCCACTATTGAGTAACAAAAAATCTTGGCAGCTTGAATGAACAACGTGCAAGAGTATGGTCATCAGGAAAAACCTGTTTGACATAGTCTCCCAAGAAATTTTTACATCATAGGCATGTGTGTGGTAGAAACAGAGCAAAGGCATGCCTTCCACACAAGTGTAAAACAACTACTTATGTTTGTTATAGCCATGTCTGTCCTGATCAGGGATAACTTTAGGACCACCTGCCTAATATGCAGCTTCATATGCCACAAACTGCAATGAACTGTTTATTATGACACCTTTTTATCAGAACCAACATTAATGTCTTCAGCAATTTCAGCTACAGTTGCTCGTCTTTTGGGTTATATCACACGGGTCACTGCAGAACAAGAGGTGCAGTTTTGGAGCTGCAACTTTTCAATGGTCATAATGTTATGCCTGATTAGTGTAGACTTCCATCTCAAATCTTCAGCATCAAATGTATTTATATTAAGTAATCTTTTGAATTAAATGAGAGGTTTTGAACATTATTTTCACATTCAGGTATACCATGGTGTGGGCCATGGGCTATCTCACAGTGTGCCAAGTGATCCGAGTCTACATCTTTAACTATGGAATTCTCTCTACAGACTTTTCTGGGTAAGAACCTCTTGCTTCACCTGCATACCTCACTACCACTCAAAGCCTCACCTTTTAGTGACAGCGCATGAGTCATTATAGCAGTTCATGTTATTAGTTTCCATTCACAAGTTGAGTTATACTGTTCTTACTTACTACTGCCACAACAGTGTGCAAATACCAATAAAAAGCTGGATTGTTTGTTGCTGCATAGAAAGTATAACTGTGCACATGGCCTATTGTCAACTAGGGAGTTTAAGGAGTTTGTTGTGTTCAGTTGATACTTTTAAAATGTAATAATAATAACAGATTCAATTTATATTGCTTTCCAAACCTCTCAAGCTTCTCAAATTAGTCCATTATTCATTCACTCCTCAGTCACACTCTGTGGTGGTGAATTACCTCTGTAGCAACAGCGTCACAAAATCACGCTAACACATTCATACGGCAAAGGTTGGTGAAGGGTCTTGCCCAAGGACACAACGATAGAATGCAATGCCATTAGTGGGGATTAAACCGCCAAACTTTGAGTTAGTGGACTCTACCGACTGAGCTGCTGGTGCCCAAAAATGTGATTAAACTATCAATAAATAATACAGTCCTGTTGAAACAGACAAGTAAGATTTTTTTGGACTACATGTAATAGAAGAAAATCACAGCTAAACTTAAATATAACAAGTTGTGCTATCTCACACTGTATAGTGTTGATTAATGTGCTGGCATGCTTATTTTTCCACATGATTTGATGACTAGGCTATGAATCAGGCTTTGGCAGTTGGAGTTACACTTCCTCAAAGGGAAAGTCCTCTGCATTTAACCTCATTTATACAGGATACTGCTTTGCCCAAAATCTGTACTTATTGCTATTTAGTAAATTAATCCTGTCCGCGTTAAAATTTAATGGTAGTTTCACTGAGACAAATCATGTGTAGCTGAGCACTGAAAAACTGAATCCCAGGGCCGCAGTGGTAATACGCTGGCTGTCACCCTGGTAAAGTTTCAGTAAAACTGTGCCAACTCTGATTAAGCTGCCACTGCCTTCCAAAGTGCCTCTGTTTGCCATGCAGTGCACACAATGCGGTTCACTCACAGACCAGTCCCAGCATGTGTGTTGAAGAGAGAGGGACACATACTGTTTTGCACTCACATTTACATTCTTGGGACAGAGAGGTCTTTATCTAGTGTGTTTTAAACTCCACTGGTTCATCTCAATGTGTCACAATACTGTAACAAAAATTATATATCACAAAATTTTTGTATGGTTTTAGAAGACCTCACTCGCATACATGTACACCACTAGATGTCATGATCACAGTTTTATTAAATACAGTTTATTGAAAATTCTGAAGAGTAAATACTGATATACTACTTTATTCAAATAAGTAACAACATGAAAGTTCTTACAGGACTTGCAGCACTTTTTTTAAATGATAAAATATTTTGTCAACAAAAAAACATTGTTATAGCCATTATTAAAATTGGTATATTATTGCCGCAGAATACCATTATATAGAATCTATGTTTTACTACACCCCTAGTTGGAAAGCATAAATAGATTGTACTGTGTTGTATGATAAGTGATAGTTGTTGTTTTTTTAGTCGGACACCCACAAAACTGTTCCCCAAACACAAATTGTGAAACTTTTCAGAACTCTGATATTTCTCCATCTTCTCTGCATAGGCCTCTGATGATTGTTACCCAAAAGATTACCACTCTGGGTTTTCAACTCCATGATGGTAAGACAGAACCAACAACACTTAATGCCAAAACACACAAAACATAGTCAAGTTTAAAAGATTTTCTGACATGAAAAATGCAGCACACAGTATGACTTACAATGGCTTGCAAAAGTATTCATCCCCCTTAGGATTTTTTCTTTACTGTTGCCTTACAACAAGAAATTTAAATGGATCATTGGGAGGTTCATGTCAGTCACTGGACATCACATGTCAACAACTATGACTGCAAATTTTTATTTATTTTTTATTGTGAAACAATAAACAAGCAAACAAGACACCTGAGTGTGCTGAAGTATTCATCCCCTACTTTGTAGAGCCACCTTCTGACGGAATTCCAGCTCCCAGTCTTTTAGGATGAGTTTTTTTACATAAAATTACTGAGATTTGTTCTTATTCTTCATCTAAGAGCAGCTCTGTGGAGTGTATGGTTCAGAGTGGTCCTGTGGACAGGTACAACAGTCTCTGCTGTGGAGCTCTGCAGCTCTTTCAGGGTCACCTTTGGTCTTATTGTTGCCTCTCTGATGAATGCACTCCTTGCCCAGTTTGTGAGTTTTAGATGGTCCTCTTTAGGCAGGTTTGGTGTGGTTCCCTATTTTTTACATTGTGTAATTAAGATTAATGAAATTCTGTTTTGTGGAATTATGACAGATGGACATTATCTATTTTTGTGACTTCCGAGGGTAAATACCACCAGATCTTATTTTCTGTCTCTTTAAAAAAGGGGGTGAATACTTATGCACACCCAAGTTTTCTGTTTTTCTGTAACATTTCTTGTTTGCTTCACAATACTTCATAGGCATTGTCGTGATGTAAAGTGACCTCCCAGTGATTCATTTCCATTTCAGGTTGTAAGGCAACAATAAAGGAAAAATGCTAAAGAGGTGAATACTTTTGCAAGGCGTTGTATTTAAAGAGACTGGTACTCCTGTTCTGGGGCATTGTTTGTATGAAGTCCCTCCTCTCCTACACACCTCCGCCCACTCCAGGAAGTACTGACCAATCAATAAGCCCTCTATATCCAGTCTGCTCTCATTCATTTATCCAAAAAACGGCATACAGCTCTGTTTCCACTGATTCCTCACAGATATTTTTCATTTTGTGGTAAAATGGTCTCTTTACCTGTTTTTTTATGGCACCAGTAGAACACATAAAGAAAACATAAACTTTCTTTTTTAGTCAAATAATGCTTTTAAAGGTTGCAGATTGCGCAGTGCTGTTGTAGAGGCAACCAAGATTGGTTTAAAAATATGAATAAATGCATAGTATAGCCCCTTTATTGGATTTCAGCTTCTGACTTCTAATAAACAGAAACAAACAGAAACATTTATCACCTCACCACATTTTATCTAGTCACAGAGGGTCACAATCCAGTGTACTCTTTGTGTCAGTTCCAAACCTAGATAAATGGAGAGGGTTGCATCAGAAAGGGCATCTGGTGTGAAACCTATGCCAAATCAATATGATTGCACACTAGGAGGCAGGTGATGTACTGTGCTGACCCTGAAAGTGAAAAGCAGAATGGAAAGAAGAACATATACATTTATTTATGCTCTTATTGTCTTAATTATTAATTATTAATCAAAAAGGTTGTAATTTAAATTGAAATTTCAGTTTCAAATGTCTAAGATACCTTTGTTTTTCAGGTATGTGTAAGAAGCCTGACAGACTAACCCAGCACCAAAAGCTACTGGCTATAAAGTAAGGAAGTAATGTTTTTTGTGTAAAGTATACACTTAAAAATACCACAGTAAGGCATGTAGCCCTCTCAGCTTGTCTATGCACAGACCAGGAAACATAAACAACTCTACTGCAAATGAAGAGCTTTCAATCAAATGCCCCACCCAATAGATCTAACATTTCTCTTGTATTTAAAAGTAATAAGGCTGTGGAGGCAAAAAATATTAGGAGAAAATGTTGCATCTGTATTTAAATTGGCAGTAAATACTTTTCCTTTCCTTTAGCCACGATGGACAGTCACATGGAGATGCAACCATGGTGAATTACTTGTTCATATCAACAGCATGCTAAACAGTGTCAATTTTCAATCATCAGTTTGCATGAAAGCGCATGTAAATAAGCAACACACATTTATTCAAAGAAAATGCATGCTCTTTTAAATAACTGCACCATCAAATCATAAAATTCTGTCTCATGTTCTGCACGTTTTTATATGTTATTTTTAACCCATAAAGTCATTGGTTATTATTTAGTTAGATACTTTGCATAATAATAACAATATTGATGGGGGGCACGGCGGCAGAGTGGTTAGTGCTAGGGTGAATAAATATGTTTGTTTGATACAGAATTGTTCGTAGATTAGCATGTCACCATTTGAGTTCATTAAGTGTACAATGTTTATGGAACTAAGGGTGTGTTCACACTTGCTGGTCTGCAGGACTCAGTGCGTTGGTCTGGTTCGCGTACACATTGAGTTCGGTCAAACGAACTGAACAGACTGAGAGAGCAGTAACAAACCTGGCCTGTAGGGGGCAGTGCATCAGTGTTTACTGAGCGAAACTTGGGAAGAAGAAATCCTGCTCATTTATTGGTCAAAAGTCCGCCTCTTCAGTGTCATATATCCCAGTAATATTATATGGCACACTTGAATTAATATTTAATGAAGTTTTACTGTAGATCA
This sequence comes from Bostrychus sinensis, assembly GCA_020698575.1. Lineage (NCBI taxonomy): Eukaryota > Metazoa > Chordata > Actinopteri > Gobiiformes > Eleotridae > Bostrychus > Bostrychus sinensis. The sequence continues at coordinate 19,077,519 of CM036247.1, forward strand.
GAGATATCACTAAACAGAGCTGTGGACTCTCTCTGTGAGTAATATGAAATCTGTGTTTCAGCAGTGTTTTTACATTTGTTTGCTAATGTTAGCAACCTTTTAAATACATTTTATTCAGAGTATGTATTTTAGTAACGTTAGATGCGTGTATGTTTCTATGCTCTTGGTGAACAGTGGTGTAGTCCTCTCCCTGGCGTTAGTCTGTAATTTGGTCCGCGTTGCTTTCCACTTCACCAGCATCGACAGCGCCAGGGGGGTCAAGGGGGGAGTCTCAAGACCCTCCAATCAGAAACTCTGACCCCCCATTCCCCCATTCATCCTCTCCCAAAAATACAAACATAAAAAAATAAATAAATAAACTGTGGGCATTACTCAAATTGATAACCACTTAAATTAAGACTGTATACAGCAGTTATGCTGAAGATAGTCTAGATCAGGGGTCCTCAACCCGAGTAAACCACGCGAGCTACGAATTAAACAGCAGCAACTTAATAACTTTTTTTTGCCGCTTTCACTTCACTTCTGTTGTGGGGACTGCACGCGGCTCGCGCTCCGTGGCTGCTCTGAACATTGGCATGGGGCTGACGCACACAGACAAACACACACACGCACAGGAGGAGAGGCAGCAGTATCAGGGAGGAGACAGGTGAGGAAGGTGTCAGGGCCTGATGTATGTCACCTGTTTGCTTTGTTTTTGTCCTTCAGTAGTTTGTTGTTGCCGTGCGTGAGGAAAGCTGACTTTGTCGAAGTCTCGCAAGCTCCTCCCCTGAGCATTACCATGGAGCTCCTGTCACTCACCAATGTTACTAAAATAATGCTGAGCTTTGATCATAAGCTGCATTGATACTACAATTTAATTTAGGCATAATTATAAGTATAGTAGGCCTATTATAATCCATAATAATCAGCTGTTTTAGGAAATGATGGAATGTTGTAAATATCACTGACAAAACTTTATATGCTACATTTATCAGATTGAGTTATTCCTGTCCTGAGTTGATAATGAACGTTTATCATTTTAGTTTAATAAAATGTGACTTTATTAAAGTGGTTATTTCTATTTTTATTTTCATGTTTAACCACTGCAATAATAATAACCCTGCTAAATGCCCACCATGCTGTGCCTAATAGAAATAATGGGTAAAAATAAATAAATAAATAAAGGTAGCTCTCCTGGCCTTGCTGACTTTAAAAGTAGATCGCAAGCCAAAAAAGGTTGGGCACCACTGGTCTAGATAGTATTGTTGCTCAGTACTAATGATAATTTATATTTTGCATATTGATTTTAGCCTATTGTTTTTGGTGTATATTGTTGCGTCAGAATTTCATTTCCCCCTCTTTATTTAATATGGACCCCCCATTGCCCCCTCAATGATATTTGTGTGGAGCCGCCCCTGTTCACCAGAGCTCAAAGCGCACCGCACCGAGACCTCTGATTTCAAGCGGACAAGAGTTCACCTGTTTGGTGCGCACCTGAGTCTGATTGTGCGCTCACACCTGCTCAAACAAACCAGACTGTCCCAGGAAGCGCACCAGGGTTCGATTGAAGCGAACCAAACACGACACGTGTGAACACACCCTCTGATAATTTAATGGGCAGTTTTGTCTCTGTAGTAGAAATAGAAATAGAATCACCATCAATTAAGCTTGTAATCACTTAGGAGCATGGTTACAGATGAAAAAGTTATTGCTTTAGTAAGACACGTCCTGTAAACTCTTAAGGCCAGATTTATCAAAGGTTTGTGTGCAGGCTAACTGAAAAAGTCGTGCTAAAATTGGAGCAAACCCAGCTGAGATTAGCGTCTCTCACAGGAGCAGGATACTGCGGTGAAGTTAGATGGATATTGGATATTCCGGCATATTCGCTCCGGGAATCGCTACGGTACTCACGGTAAATGAGACCGAGCAAAGAGCATGACAGACGTCTTGTGCTTACACAAAGCGTCAGCCTCGGTTCAGCGTAGGGACCGTCAGTGAATTACTCTACAGCACTAATTGTCTGTTTTTCTTCAATAGCTTCCAGGTCATGTGACCTAGTGATTTCAAACCACAACTGAATATTACTACTAGATGAGTACAATCGGGCACGGCACTTTTTATTACATTTTAATGCTTATTCAAATGTATACATTTTTTTTACAGTAAAACTGACAGTTTTTCTTCAATAGCTTCCAGGTCATGTGACCCAGTGACCCCAAACCACAACTGAATATTACTACTACAAAGGTACAATCGGAAACAGCACTTTTCATTACATTTTAATGCTTTTCAAATTTATTTGAATTTTTTTACTGTAAAATGTACCGTTTTTCTTCAATAGCTTCCAGGTCATGTGACCCAGTGGCCCCAAACCACAACTGATATTTTCTACCAGATGAGTACAATCAGGCATGGCACTTTTATTACAGTCGGTAGTAGTACGGTATTCCCGGAGCGAATATGTCGAATATCCAATATCCATCTAACTTCACCGCGGTGAGCAGGATGAACGCGGCGCAGATTTTGCTCTCGTGACTCAACGAATCTGTAAAACGAGGCGTTATCGCCAAAACGCGTAAAATTCAAGGAGGAGAAAATGCAAATGAAGACGTTTTGCGGTCGCTGTTTGATTTATCACGGGTACGGGAGCTAAATTTGCTGTCAGTTGAGCACGTTGGTGAAGCAGCAGCAAAAGTTTTGCGGAGGAAAGACTTCAGCTTTTAGTGCACAGATGGGGCGTTGAAAATAAATTATAATGCTTTAAAAGGGCTCATTTACAAAGATAAAATAGTAAAGTGTTTACTTGAAGTCAGAGGAAACAAAGAGACAGACTTTACCAGCAACACTTTTTCCTTGATTCTCTCACACTCCCCTGAACTTCAGCCTTTTACAGCTCCTGTCTCTGGGCTTTCAGTCTGTTCCGCGTAACTCCATACAGTGACGATTAAACAGTCTTTAAACGCAGTGTAAAGATCACGATGAGATGACAGCATCAGTCCCGTTGTGTTTATCACATTGCCCCACGATGCGTGCTGTGATGCTTGATTGACAGCTGCCCACAGTGGATGGAGGCTGCGCTGCTGTTTAATGTATGAGCAGAGGACATCAAAATATTTTAAATGTTATATTTAAGTGATCACCATCATCTTCAATCTGCACTCACAATTTAGCACCCTTCTTAGTAAATCTGGCCCTTTGATCTCAGCATGTGGAACTGGTCAGTGTTAAATATTTGTTTGTGTTTTTTTCCCTCCACAGTCAGAGGCCGTCTCTAATTGAGTACCTCAGTTATAATCTCAACTTTCTGAGCGTATTGGTGGGACCGTGCAGTGACTTTAAGGAGTACAAGGACTTCATAGAAGGTCGGCACATCAGCAGCAGGCTGCATTCAGGAAAGTGCAATGGGCAGAATGGATATGATAAGAAAGTAGAGCCATCCCCAGTGGTAATACATTAAATTCTCTAAATAACTGTTTATTTATTACAAGGCAAAACATAACTTGATTATCCCTGGCAGAAAGCTGTGTGTCGAAAACTGCTGATCTGTGGTGGCTGTGTGTCATTTTTCCTCCTTGTGACTCGGTCTCTGCCAATAACATACAATGTGGATCCGGACTTTGTGACCAACGCCCCCTTCCTCACAAGGCTCGTCTATGCATTTTTCTCCATACAAGCTTCTAGGCCTAAATTCTACTTTGCTTGGACACTTGGTGGGTATAGACTGTGTACAATATTAAGTGAGTCATTATTACCAGTTGCTGAACTCAGGAACTTTCTTTTCCTGGCAGCTGATGCAGTGAACAACGCAGCAGGTTTTGGTTTCCTGGGGATGGATGAGAATGGAAAACCGTCTTGGGACCTACTCTGCAACGTCAACATCTTGGGAATTGAGGTACCTTTGAGATTTCATATGACTGATTCCAAGACTGCAGTACATTTGTTCAATTGGTACAGCTTGTTTTAACCTTTCCCAGACAGCAACAAGTTTTAAGACATTCATAGATAACTGGAATATTCGCACAGGAATTTGGCTCAAAACGTGAGTGTTGCAAGTATAGCAAACTCTAAAATACAACCTCTTCTTTTGCTTTTTAATTTACTATCATTTCTTTGTTGTCACTTCAGGGTGTGTTATGACCGAGCTCCACGACACAGGTTGCCCTTGACTTTTGTTCTCTCTGCCCTTTGGCATGGCCTCTATCCAGGCTACTACTTCACTTTCCTCACTGCTATCCCCATCACCACTGCTGCTCGGGCAGTAAGTACTTCCATTTTCCTGCTTCCTTACATTAAAACAAATGATCTGAAAGAGATGATTTAGTACTTTATATACTACCTACAGTATAATCATGGCTGCCCCCCAGTCTAGAGGGGCAGACAGCAGCAATGACAGAAATAATACTGCATAATAACAAACTCCTAAAAGTTTTACATAGACAATATTTACAGGCATTTTCATGATCAGGCATTTTTTTTTATTTTTCATTTATACAACTTCACAGCTACACACATTGAGGTATGGGAGTTTCTTAACTGCCTATAATGTACAAATGTCTGGTAAGCTACGTCTGTTCTGGACATACATTAAAAATAAATACAACTTTAGTGTTAGGTGTTAAATATACAGCATTTAGTGGCTTTGTGCTGGCTTTTTTTCCTAAAACTGGGAGTGCTGCTATTTATCTACAGGACAAATACATTGTATCTACAAAGATGTGTAATAAGACAATCTTTGTAATTGTTAAAAAATTTCATTAGGCCTGATAATAACATTTTCCTAAAAGTGTCTCATAAATGTGTCAATTGTTCCTTTCTATGTCAGATAAGGAAGTCCATACGGCACCACTTCCTGGGGTCCAGACCCTTAAAGTTGGGGTATGACATTGTGACTTGGGCTGCAACACAGTTTGCCATCTGCTACACAGTCATGCCATTTCTGCTTCTGGCAGTTGAGCCTACAATAAATTATTACAGGTAATATTATTATATGTCTCTGTGGTACACTTCTGGTTGTTTTAGAACTAAGACAACTTTCTGTTGTTCTAGATCTATGTACTTTCACATACACATCCTCAGTGTTTTGGCAGCAGTCGTCCTGCACCAGACAAACAAACCAAGGAACCCTTCTGCCTCCAGCAAACCCTTCTCCATTTCCTCTCAGTGCCAACCTGTTCACTCCAACAACAATGACAAAATCCAGTAAATCCAGCTCTTTACATTGTTCACTGCAGCTCTCTGCTTTCACAGTGTTCTATTCAAGTGCCTGCCTGCAACAGGAAGACATGGTGTTATTTATTTTTGGGACAGTCGGTGGACAAGAACCTTCCTGCACTTCCTGGGTTGCTTTTTTGTCATGTTTGTCTTTGTCCCTCTCAATGTTGGAATCGAAACCAACACAGCTGGAGAGCGGCTTATAAACAGGGCACAAATACCAGGGCACACTCAGACTCTAAACTCGGCGAGCCCATGCTAACTTAGACACGCTCGATCTTGGTCACACTCTGGTGCCACACAAAGGCTGCCCTTGTCCTCCCACAATAAAAGACTATGCCCAGAGGAGAGAAGCCCTATGTACCCACTGCAGCAAGGATCTTATATTTATGTGTGTGAATAATGTTTCCACTGTTAGCATTAATAATACCCATTATCTATATCATTAGAACGTCTTCATCAGTATAAAATCTTCCTCTAATTTTTATTATTAGTACAGTAGTTTCTATAGACAATCTTGGTAACACTTGAGAATAACTCATACTAGTACAAGTACAAGTTAAGTATTTGTTAAGGGTTAGTAACCAGTTTATTTATTACAGAGCATTACTTAAACATTAATACACACTACTGAATTATAAATACTGTCATTAATGTTTTATTCTTGAGTAAAAAGCTCATGTAATTCATTGCAAAATTATAATCAGTGGTACATTAGTTTCTATAAACAGTTTACTATTTTTTATAAAGATAGTTCATATTTAGGACTGCTTAATATTGGCGAGTTATTCTAAAGTGTTAACACGGATCTTTCCTCTCTGTCACTCATTCACACAACACAATTTGTGCTGGTAACAAAGAATTGCCTTTCAGTTTGTACAGTGTCAGAACATTATGTGGGGACTATATGGCAATTGGTGCTGGTTACCTGTTGTCGTCATTAACCATCTGAACACAAAACTGCACTCTCTGTCATTGTTTACACTGGAGCTGTTTCCTGTATGCAAAAGCTTAGTGCTGCTTAGTGATTTGAAGTAAGATCATGCTGAAACAGAGCCATCTACTGGTTGTGTATACAGCCAAAACTCTGCAAAATGTTGCAGAATTGACTGAAGCTGCCACTGTATTGCCTTACTTTGTTGCAAGTGGTGTTATTTTCTACTAATGTTGCAAAAAAACACAACTATATTTCATTTTATTTCAACATTTGGTGCTATATAACCTGTTAGCTTTACCCTCTTCTCAAATGGGCTGCTACTTACTGTGGGATTTGGTTACAGACAAGTTGCCAATTTAACAGCAGTTAATGGGAAATATGATATCTAACGTTGTGTGGTGTTATTCATATTAATGTCTACTATTAATTTGCTTTAAGATATTTAATCATCTTGCTAGGACAATCCTACTCAAATATGGATACATTATTAGCATTTGGTGATGATGCAGAGATTGACTAGATTGTAGTAGTAGTAATAATAATAATAATAATAATAATGTAAGTTATACAATTGTGCACTGAGAATTTAAAATGCTTTGAGGCCTTCATTAACTGATATAAAACTTTCTTTGTTTTTACTAGTTTGCACTGAAATCTTGATATACTAATGTTAATACAGAGAGCCATGCACATATTATGTATTAATGTTGAGCTGCTATTAATAATGCATTTGTTTATATAATTGCTATACTGATGTTCAGTTTTAGTATTGCTTCCATGGATAAAGCTTCACATAAATAGTTATTGGCTTGACTATTGTTGTGTCTCTGCCTGTTTATTCTGTCATTCTTTTCTCAAATTCCCTACTTTTCCATGGGTCCCTAGCCGATTTTCCCCTGGCAGTGCTATACCCCAGTGTATAGCTATATGTTTTGATGTAGTATGAGCTCACTAGGCTGCTAATGACACCAGCGGGAGAGAAAATAAAGACAAAAATAGTGACGGACAACAACAAAATGCTCCTAAACCATCATGTAAGTGTATGCAGATATCTGTTCAGTGATAAACTGACGAAAAGATTTCAAAACCTGCAAAGCAGAAAGGGTCTATTTGACAAACACCAAAAATTTTCTACCATAGGTTACTGATATTTCATTAACTATTATGTGCTAATACACTGAATTATGTACACAGATAAAGACAATGTTTTGCAGCAGACTTGATTTTATTATGACAAAGTAAACAGGTAGAATAGGATTTGTATTAGTGCATGCAAGATGGTCGAGCATCATTCTGATCAAAAATGCTGACTACATAAATAAAGAAATAATTTATTTTATGTTGATATATGTTGTATATTTATAACATTTTCACTTAATAAATAAGCAGAACAATTAAGTTAAGTCTCATTTGTCTCAAGTTTGCTGTTTGTATCAGAGTTGTATTATGGAGTACGTGGCATCAGAAGCTCAAGACATGAAAAATAAGACATGAAATATTGTGCTAAAATATTTTTTTGTATATTGTGGAATTGTATTTTTGTTTATTATATTAATTTGGTTCAAAAACAAAACATGCACAGTACACAGATGGATAATCCCCATAAAATATGTATCTAAATGGTAATGTTACTTTAGTTAAATTAAGATGCACAAACAAAAGTCTGATTATACAAAGGGAGAACCTGAGTAATGCAGTTAAGAAACAAAACATAAAAGATAAATTGCAACATCCTGTGAAATTAAGACAAGGATGAATGACCATTAAAATGTATGATTTGTTGTTTAGAGGCTGCTCTCTAGTTCCCTTATGAGCAGTGTTTAAAAATCAGAGAGAGAAAAGCGAACAAGAGCATGTGAAATGCTTAATAAATCTGTCACTCTTTCAGATTTCAGCCAGCAGAGGGCAATATATAAATAACATAAGAAGGTGCATGTACTCGGCTGCATACTCAGTAACAGCCTTTTCTCAAGGAACCTGGGTTACAACTAATTCTTGGTCCATATAACATGTCTAACTGCGAGAAAGGGCCCTTTGTGATCTGTGTTTAGTAAATTGGCGAGAGGTTTGGTGCCACAAGCATTTGGAAAAGCTGCAAGTTAATGACACAAGTTAATGATATAAAACTGTGAAGAACAAGTCAGTGTCTGGTGATGAATTGAGCTGGTTTTGTGCTGAGATATTTTCATCCCCAGCGCCTTCCAGCAACAATTTCTTTGCAGAGGTTGAGGTACTAAATGATAATATGTTCTTCATTGTACAGTATCTTATATACATATACTGTACATAGGAGCCATGTTATACTTCTTCACTGCTTATGTACATTTTGTGCGTTCTTTTTTGTGAATATTACATAAAAATACAGTTTGTAATGCAAAGAAAAAAATGAAAGAATTTTAGCTAAAAACAATCACCAAAATGTAACATGCTTGTGAAATAAAATATCCGAGATTGCACTTTTACATGCAAAATTGTCTTGGCTTATCACTGCAACCATAAGGGAAGTCTTAATTTTTTAATACTGCTGAACAAAGCCCTAATAAGACCTACCACAAAAACACCAAACTCCAACACAAGATGATTTAACATACTTAAGAGGTCTTTTCAATCAAAGAGTAATTCAAACTTAATCCTCCTCGTTGACCTTTATGTGTAATGCAGAGACATGCTTGTTCCTTTTAACAGATCAAGCACAGAAAAAGCAAAGGGAAGGTGTTGCTGCATTTTTAAATAAATGAGATTCTGTTGTGTCAGTCAAAAACAAGCTGAGGTTAGTTTATAACAGCAGCAGTCCGTCATTTTGAAGGTCTTTAACTATCCTTCAAGTGACAGCCAGGTCCCTGTGCTTAAAATTATTTCCTACAATCAGCTAAGATCCACTTCATAATACCTTTTAATTCATTTTCATTGAACTCTGACTAGACTGTGTGAGGGTCATATCCATATAGTCTGCCCAGCAAGGCCAATCAGTCCAGTATTTAGTGGGATGTAAAATGTCTTTGTTGCTAGCAAATTGATAGCTTCAGTTTTTGCTGCTTTCTGTTGCAGCAGCAGGCTGTATATTTTCATTTGTCTCTGTCTGGCCATCCTTCTTCTCATCTTTGTCGTCATCCTTAAAGAACAAAAGAGGAAACATGCCGAGGATGCAGCCGATGCCAACGCCAATAGCTTTACCCTGCACAGATGAAAAGCCATAAAACAGAAAATACATTTCACATGGAGGCACTGAAACAGTTTTAACATTTTTATGATACAATATAACAATAGCCACCTTTTCTGGGGACGCCAAAACAAATCATCTGCCTGCTAGCACGCAGTAATTTGTATATTGATATGGAATAGTTGTTGTTTTTTTTTTTACAACGAATGTTCTTCCTAACTCTGCCCTCTCTATTTATTTGAGCTTGTGACCGAAGCAAAGCGCACACTGGCTTGTGACCCTTGTGGATTAAACAAGAGCCACCTCTTCAAGCTAATGACTAAGAAAGAATACCCCTAAGACTTACTGACTTTACATCCTTCATAGACATTTGCTCTGTATATGTCAAGCTATGGCTAAGCTAAACAAATTACCAAAACATGACCTTTTACTGTTGGCCTAGAGCCAAATTACTGGCTGCCTAATCACTAAAGTTAATTAACGCTAATTAGGTTTCATACTTGCAGCTACTATTTTAAACCAGAGCTGCAAAGAGCACATTGTTGTCTTAGTGAACAAATATGTGACATGACTGACCGTGGCTTTTTACAGAAGGTACTAGATGTCTTCTCAGTCATAATAGACATCGTTCTATAAACAATGCCTGCAGTGTGAATGTACAAAACCTGTTTTAAAAAAGCTAATACAAATTATACATATATACATTTCTAAAATGCCCCTTTTATATCCAGTAATCTGAAGTATTACCAATTAACATAATGAGCAAAATGCTCCTCTATTGGTTTTTATTAGAACCACATCACTTTTCCAGCATTTTAAAATATAGTTTTATTGGGAATCTACACTTTTTACACATGATTTGTAATATTTAGCTTTCGTCAAACTAAAGAGCCAATTTGACAGAAGGCAGAGAGGTTGATAATTGTGACACTGTAGTGCTTTGGTACTAACCGCATGGGAGCTGACCCTGGTCTGCCACATGTCGGCCTGTTTGGGGCTCAGGTCTGGAATTTGCATCCCTAACCGAGATGCCAAGGCCTCTACGTAACCCGCCAGCCTAATGAAAGAGAGACAGAACACGAAAGTGACAAAGCCATTTCAATCAGTCAGAAACAGCAGGGATCTGATATCTAATGATGCATACAAAACAAAGTGTCATTTATTTCTCTTCTGGGGTTGTGTAATCTCTACAGTTCCTTTCCAACATGTGTCAATCTATTAAATCCCTTGCATTTAGCCAGCAATGATCAAACAAACAAAATCAATCTTCAAATGAATCTTCTCTTTCTGCTTCATGTTGCTGCCATCTGTCAGAAAGCAGCAGGGCTTAGACCTCGGAACAGTCAGATCCATCGTATTATTATAAATAATATAATTTGCACTTTCACTGCTTCAGGAAGTCAACATGGCGGAAACAACTGCATGCTGGGTGACAATGGCTCTATTAAAACCCGTTCATCTTCAACATGTTTCATTTCAGTTTTTGAAGATAAAAGCTCTGTTTGATCAGTGTTTTACAGCTGCAAATTAAAATGCAAGCCAGGTGCCAACTATGGGACACCGAAAAGGAAAAAAAAAAATTGTATTTAAAGGTGTTATCATCTTCCTCTCTGTTCCCTTTTCACTACATCCATCCAGACCTCTTTCCTCCTGCCTGGAAACTCTAAACTCATCATCTTTGTACCAATATATTCACTATCCCTCCCTGTACATGTCCGAACCATCTCAGTCTGCCCTCTCTGACTTTATCTCGAAAAAAATTCGACATGAGCTGTCTCTCTGACATTCCTAATCCTATCCATCCCTGTCACTCCAAAAACCGTAACATCTTCAGCTCTTCTTCCTTTTGCTCTGCCCCCTGTCTTTTCCTCAGTGCCACTGCCTCCAAACCATAAAAGATGGCTGGTCTCACCCTAGACCAGAGAGGGTATAGGAATCGCTGCACTAGGCCTGGGTGATAAATCTCATTAATTCGATTAATTCGCTTTTAAAATTTTGGACGATGTCAAAAGTAGCTAAATCGTAAAATCAAATTTAGCAAAGTTAGCATCCTCCAAGCGCCACACTGTTTCCTATGTTGTGGCTAATGGTGCTGCTAGCTCCCAGAGCAGCTTAAACAGTGACTGTGGAGACTCTGTAGAAGGTCAAAACATTAATAATCTCAGAGAAAGAAGTCCCTTTACCTTAGTAATGCCTTCATTTAGATGGGACAGCCGTTTGGCTAAAACATACAGCGTGCGAGGGTGACCACCTCAAAAAGTGCAGAAAGTGGGACAAGTTGTGCAATTTGGTGGGACGGACTAATGAATGTTGATAAACAAATCTAACTTACCAACTTACTAAGATACAAGTTGCTTCAATGTAGGAAAAATACAACATATGATGTGCTGTTTTCACTGTCACTGTTAGAGTAACGCACTTTGCTGCTGCCTAGCAGACATTTAGAATATATAGCTAAAATAAAAATACGTAACTATGCAGTAATGTCACTAAAAACAATTAACCGTCTGAAAAAGCAAAAGCCCTACGCTGTAGTAACAACAGAAAGTGCCAAACAGTGTGTATCAACAACTTAGAATAGAAACCAAGATTAACTGTAATTTGGAAACTAGCGGCAACTTCCCAAAAAAAAAAAACAAACAAACAAACAAACAAACAAAAAAAACAGAGACAATGTTTTGACCCAGCAGAGGTTCAGTGACTGGCACTAATGGCTCCTCACTTGAATGCACTCACAAATAAGCCTCAGCTGGAGCTGTCGAGTCTAGGGAGTGAGAAGTTAAAGCAGAACATTGTGGAAGAGATAAGGACTAGTCTGTGTGTGGCCGAATCCTTGTTTCAATTTGCATGATTAGCAAAAATGGCTGGATAATACTCCCTAATTTGTACGACACAGACAATAATTACAAATACTCTAACAGATCAATTGTTACACATTAACACTGATTAACTCTTCAGCATCATCTGCTGTATATAGTATAGTACTCACTTGCAATAGACAAAGTCAAATAAAACTAGGTCAATACCAGAAATCCAGAAATGATGGAATTTACAGCAAAAAGATGTACTCAGAACAGATCATTCACAGCTCCATGGAGTGTGACAAGAGTGAAAGGAATAATCATTTTTATCATACACGCAACTGAGCCACAAAAACATCTCAAATATGTAACGCTATTTGTTTAGAAACTGAAAATGTATGCAAATGGATGTGTTCTGCTGAGTTGAAATGTCACCGTAGATTTGCTGCGAGGATTATACAGCATACACCTGCACCAGCCACACAAAACGCTTTGGGTGAAACTTTTAATACAAAACATTATTTGATTTTGATTTCTTTCAGCCTTTGCCAGACTGATGTGTAAGGTTCGTACCTCCACAAGACTAAGCATTTAACATTTATTTGTGTATTCTAATCTATTTCTTAACCCTCCTTTAAAACAATGCAGTATTTCCTTTCCTTGCCCTAGAAAATCACTGATCATTTTCTTAAGGAGTTGCTCAGACTACGCTGGGCATCAAAGGCTTAAAGAATGAATCATCAGCTCAGTAACAGACTTTAGACTCTACCCACATCTGTCAAGTGCACAAGACAAGATGGAAAAGTGTGGCTCCATAGGAACATGCACAAACAGTAGTAAAGTCTAACAGCAGCAGCAGGTCAGTCTCTGAAAGCAGTGGGGGGGATTTACAATCACTACAGAATTGACCAATGAGGATTAATTGTGTTGCATTGACATCTACATCTATTGAATTACTGTACAAAAGCAAGTCACTTTGATTCAAAAAAAGAAGGATGGGTTGGTGGAGGTACTCATTGACTAGGTGTGCCACAGTAGATAGCAGTCATGCAAGAAAAAATGCTTATAAACTGAGTAACGTTTAGTATGGGGTGCACATTGGCAGAGCAGTTGGTGCTCTGGCCTTTCAGCAAGGAGGCTGTGGGTTTGATATTCGGATCGGCCGACCTCAATCTTACTGAGTGAAGCAAAGTGCATGTCCGTCCTGTGTTACTATAGGTATTCTGGCTTCCTCCCACTATCCAAAGACATGCACGTGTTTGGAGAATTGGTGACTCTAAATAGTCCCTAGTGAATAAATCCAGGAGTGAATAGTTGTCTATCATTGCCTATGTCAGGGGTCTCCAACCTTTTTTTTCTGGAGAGTTACTTTTACAAATCAAAAATGGCACAGAGCTATTCATGCTTTCTAACATTTATTTAGTTACTGGAGCCTATCCCAGGAACTATGGGCTTAAGATGAGGTACACACAGTAGCCAGTCTTAGAGCTGACACGTTCAACTCAAAGAGAAGCCCCTGAGAAAAACAGCAGAGATATCTAATCCAATGTACATCATAAAAGTGTCGCATGCACTGTAAAAAAAAAAAAACGTAAATTTTACGGTAAAAAATTGGCAGCTGTGGTTGCCAGAATTCTACCGTAAAAATTACAAAAGGCCTGTATTTAATTTTACAGTATAATATTATCACAAATGTTGTTTTTTCAGTTTTTGACTTGAGTTTTTATTATTATTTACTGTAAAATTTAAAGTTATTATCATACAAAAAATAGATTAAGTGATAAATCAAAATTGACAAAACAAATTTATATAGGGTTCAGTAAGCCTTTGGGGAGCTACTTGGAAAGTGGCTGAGAGCTACAGGTCGGAGGCTCCTGATCTATGTCTATGTCTCTCTGTCAGCCCTGCGACTAACTCTCCATTGTCCTAGGTGTACCCTGTCTAAGGCCCATAGTTGCTGGCTCCAGCCACCCACAACCCCTATCAGGAATAAGCAGAAAAAGATGAATGAACAAATGTTTAGGAGAATGCAGTAACTCTAGGGGGAAGAACCAGCTCATAATCATTAGCTTCATGTTGGGTTTGAGCAAATAAAAGTAATATAATACTAAATGAATAATACAAATAAAATTAATGAAAAAAAGCTGAAACCGCATATAGCATTTTGTGTGAGTGGTTCACAAAGCTAGCCACATAACCCTCTTCACTGAAGCAAGACGGTTTATCCACAAATCACTTCGAGATCTACCGAGGCTTCTTATCTGGGACTGAATCACTCTGCACTGTTCACTGCATCCCATGGTAATCTAGACTAGTGGATGTGAGCTTGTGAGACTTTTATACAAAATTAGCATAAAGCATAATGTAAATGTGCAAGGAAGCCCACTGAGACTCTATATAGCCTTCACACTCTTACTGAGTATATCTATCAAAATCTAAAACGTCATGCCTTGTCTGGTCTAATCTTGTATCACCTTGGCATACTGGCCACAAGGGGTCTACTTTTCCAATTATAAATGAGTGGCACACACACAGGCAAGTAAAAGGGCACAAAAATGGCTAATCCATCACACTCAGCGCAGGAAACACTTTTTACCAGCACAGTCTTCAGTTAGTCAGTCTAATTATAACCTTTCTATGCTAATATACAACTAATGACATTATTAATATTTGAACTTTACTGTAAGTTAAGCCTGTGAGGGAGTTGAGGAAGCTGATTACAGTCCCTGTGGTTGTGAAGCGGATAATGGTCTTCAATTAGCCAATTAAGCCGACAGACACACTGCAACCTTCGGAAAAGAGACAAATATTTATGGTTTCTTATGCAGCGGGCAACTCTATATTTTGTAAGAGAAAAACAAAGGTGAACACAAAACATCTTATGAATCTTGGTTCACACTAATGAAGGTGCTGTCTTCTGTTTTCATGTCATGGGAGAATAATTTTTGCATCTCTGCAATAATGTAGGTAAGAAGAGATGGAAAATAACCACAATGTAAGTGTGTTCAATGGTGCGTACTGTGATGGTGTGAAGCATTCAATATGATATAAATCAAGAATGCTTTCCTTTGAGTATACTCTGAATACCAATCCAGTTTCGGTTCATCATTAGACCTGCTTGATATGAATTTTTAACCTTTCTAGCTCTTTCCTCTGGGACATTTTCAACATTTAAGTGTCCAGAAGTGCAAAATCTGGATTCCTGCCTCCACTCAGAAATGTTAGGCATCCCAGTGGTCACTCTTACCTTTAATCTGCAGTGTTTACATGCCTGTTTAAGTGAGAAGCTTACCCTAGTCCTGCCAGATCCGACACCAGGTTGCCAAGGGCAGCAGCTGTGGAGAATGAGCAAAGACATGATTACAAAATGAGGGTTGTGCCGAGTGCAGCCAAAAACCTGAAATCTCACGTGTCTACTAGGGAAAGTAATACAATTTTTATAACATGCTGCCTTGTTCAAGACATATTAAAAGAGCTCAGTATAATGAATTTTGACTATAAAAGGAGGACAAAGAAAGGAAGTAGTAACTGAAAAAACAGGAACCGCCCCTTATAGTAGAGTTTTGGGAAATCCTAGCATTTAAGCTATAATTGATGTTCTTGCTGAATATTTTTTTCACTGTGCTGTCAATGACACAGAGTTCAGGGCATTGCCTCAGCTGCTGGATCTACACAATTGTCCTCTGGGGAACAGAAAGCAAGCGGCACTGCCATTTCCACTAAGGCTCCATCTGAGTCTGGAGCCTTACTACAATGGATTGGCTGCAGTGGTTTCCAGGCTGAAAAGAGGCAACATTATTCACAAAAAAATCACTGCAGAGACTACCTGATAATCAGCATTCATCCATCTTTTAACACATAGACCATAAGACCTGCACCCAAAAGAGCCACAGTCCGACTATTCAAGTGTGCTGAGATAAAAAAGATTCCTGTTTACTTTGCATCAAAGCAGAAATGCTAATAGGACCAGGTTTGTCTATAGTGAGTTTATAATAATAGTAAGTAACATCTTTCTCAGCAGATGATCAGCAGATGATATTTAACAGTTAAAGTTCAAACATAAAGTGACATACTAAGATGGGCAAAATCTCAGCTGGCTTAGTCAGTCAGTCTAATAGAAAAAATAACTTTCTTGCTTTTAAATAAATTCTAGCCTTCTGTCACTGTTTTGTTTAATTTTCACTGAAAAACAAAAAGTCTAAAATAATAAAGCCAATAGTCTATCCAGAGTAAAATCCAGAGATCAGGTTTTTGCATGGTCCACCACTGAACAAACAAATTATACCACACCCTGTGGATAAAATGGGGCAAAAGATCATTTTTTCCATTTGTTGCAAGACAGAAGAAGCTATCATATATATTGAACATTTGGTACTTGATTGTGTAAGGCAGGTGTGCACTATATTTCATAGTCATTCGCCTCAGGTGATAAATGTAATGGAGAAAGCCATCAGTCTTAATTATGGGGTCAGGCTTTTCCAATGTAATTACAAGAAAAGGTCAGCGATTTGTCTTAAAGTCTTTGAAGCTCTTCCACTATTTCTTCTTTAACAATGGGCTCAGAGCTGCTACACAGATTGGTAAGGAGTGCAGTCATACCTCAGTAAACCTGAAGAAAGGCTTCAACTATCTGCTATTAAACTAAAGAATTTCATTATCACCACTTGAGAATAGAGAGAGAAAAGTTAAGTTATATGAATTCAAAGCTTCCTATGATTAAAGTGTACTTTTAGAACATATTAAAGCATTGTCACAATGAAAAGCTTAGGACAATGTTTAAGATGTAAAGACTTCAAGAGTGGGGTTAAGTAGGGACAGAATCACCTACTGTTTTAAATCAATTTCATCCCATTAGATATTTCCTCACATCATTACCTCTCAGTTTAAATGATCTAATTAGTTCAGCTAGACAGGTTTCTTCACTTTTGACCAAGCCAGCTGAGCCACTCTCACCTCCTAAAGCAACTGTGATTGGTGGACCCCATATCTGGACCTCATATCTGATGCTGGCTTTAAATCACTCTGGACTCTGCAAGTTTCAGGTCCCTCATGTAACAGGAATGAGAAGTGGTATGAAAATAGAGTCTGCTCAATCAGTGTTTCAACTTGAGACTATGTCCTCTTCTATCTACTTATAACGTTATTCTCCGATCAATACAGAATTATTTCAGTGCCTTGAGCTCACTGTCAAGCTTAAATTGGAAAGTCTCTGTGTTGAGAGATAACAGTCTCAGTCTGTCAAACCAATAGCAGTCTGTTTCAAAATGAATTTGACATCTGCAGCTGCAACTGATAACGCTATTGTTTATAACCTCTTCTGCACTGGCTTAAACAAAATCCCATTTATACATTTATACAGTCAAAAGACAAGTGAACACATGAATATCTGAGCAATCTAAATTAAAATAGAGAGTTCCCTAAAGACATGAGCAGAATTGAAAGGACATCCAAGAAAAGACTGTCTTCTTTGACTTCAGAGTTCCCAATAAGGCTGGGCGATTAACCAATACACACCGAATACTGTCTTTTTTGTATGATATGAATTTTCCATATACCCTAATACTGGGAATAAAGGAAAATGATTGGTGCTGAACTAAACCTACTGCCTCTTCTTGGACAGCCAGGACATCCTTGTAAAAGATATTCTTAATCTCAATGGATTATTTTCCTGGTTAAAAAGATTTAGAAGAAGAGTTAGAAGATTTAATAATAATAAAAGTTGCATGAGCAGTCAAAATTTTAAAAAATACTGTGATATACATTTTTGGTCACCCCAAGCTCCCCACTTTGAAACTTAAGTTAGTTAGTGTTTCTGGTTAAAGTAAATAAAACTGAAAAATCAATATGTGAACATACTATATAGAACACAATATAGAAATGCAAAGCGATGTGGCTCATATGATCTGAAATTTAGCAAAATATAATAGGACTGTACCCCACATATGGTCTTTGCTGAAAGGCCTAACCTTTCAACAAAGACCATCTCATTAATAAAATTTCCATCCTTTGTTTACTGTATGATGTGTTTTATGTTTATTTCTTCATCTGTTAAATCATGGACATAGTACCAGTCAAATTAAGTTGTAAGAGTTTGTCTTATTAAAGCAATGTTATAAAACAGTTTCTTGGAAAGTAAAAGAGGAAATGTCTTGACAGCTCTACTACATAGATTTTGACATGCAGTTACTCTAATGACCATAGAAGAGAGAACATGGAAGACTTGCAGTGTAAGTCGGCAAAGTATGACTTTCTGAAAATGACATCTCAAAAGCAATAGTTTTACTTGGCTAAAGGAAAAATCAAAAAAGAGAAAAAAGATCTACAGTAATTAGGACACAGATGAACTATTTTTCCCATCTGCAGTAACGTGAGACTGACTATTAAGCAGTGTGGAAAAATATAATCATAGAGAATAAAGCTATTCATTTTCTTACCAGCCATTGTTGAAATGCCAAGAATCACTCCAATGGATAACTCAATCTGTGTGCCCTAAGAAACACAGAGAAATCTGCATTATGTCTCAGGCCAGTACAAGCCTATAAATATACTGTTCTCATATTAACCCATTATCAGACAGTTCAGACATTTTTATAATTGAGTTAGGGAAGGAAGGGCTAAAGAAAGCAAAGATGTACTGAACAATACAGTCTATATACTGTCTGTTGTTTTTATTTTTTCTTCTGGGAAACCTGTCCTCATTTGATTTTGCCAATTTTTACTTGATGGACTTCTCAAGCCAAGGAAGAAAAATTAACAGTTATATTAATTTACTACTACTTTTATATCCTTGAACCCCTTAATTGCAAAATCTGTGTTTTATTCCTAAGTAGCAAATTGCCAAAAATATGATGATGAAAAAATAAATAAAGGGATTCAGAATACAAAGATAGCAGGAAACAGCAGGAAAACCTGATTACATCTGAGATTGCAGCACTTAAACAGTCATATTTCTCAAAGCTGGAGATAAACTTACAGCAACAATCATGATGCAGTTGTCCAGGAATCCAAATCCAACGAACGGGAGTGCATTGTGCAGGAGAACTGGAAAAACACACACAATTAATCATAATCATTTACCTCAGAAAATACTTGAGAAAATAAATACAATAACAGAACAAAATTCAAATGTATTAAGAACAATGAGTGTCTTGTTCTATCTTGTGTTTTAGGATTCAACACTAGAGCAAGCCAACAAAGCTAGTAAAAGTTGGAAAATACAGATTTCTATTGGTGTGCAGAATTTTGAATGTCACCTCTGAAGCCTTGAACTTATTTCAAAACTAAAACTTCAAACAGTTTGCTTAGAAGCCTGTTGTTTTCTATTCCAGTTATTTTTGCAAAGGGCTTTCTTCTGCACTACCTCCTTTATATTACTTCAAACTCTGCAGACACAGAATCTCTTGATAATACATGTTTACTCTAATGCCACACCAGGGGCATACTTGATTTTAGATGCAGTGTGAAGTAGATCTACAAGAGCACTCTGGTTTTTAGTGCTGAAACGACAGGGAGACACAGTGATGTGGACAATGCACCTGTGCTGATAAAACAAACCCATAGCTGGAGAGACGTTTAGTGCATGACGCTGTTATTGTCAAGTCAAGCTAAGTGAAGACATTGATCCACATGATTAAATGAAAGGCCTTTCTCTACAGAAAGCTTTGTTTGAGCTAAGTAGTGTTTTTCCCTCATTTCTACCCAGAAAAGTAATATTCACCACAAAGGAAGCTTTACAGCCTCACATGATTCACATCGGACTCTAATTTTGTTCAGACAAAATAAGTGAAGGCATTTGGGTTCTTTCATTTTTGTGGTTGTGTTCTTGTGTACTGTGTAATCCAGCCACAGAGAGTCACAAGTAAGTGTACTCTTTGTGCTGGTCCCAAGACCAGATAAATGGAGAAGGATGTGTCAGGGAGAGCATTTGGTGTAAAACTTATTCCAAATTATCATAAAAATCACTGCGCACTAGGAGGCAGATGATTGGTTGTACTGAGTGCCATGAAACACTATGTAGTAAATACATGTTAAACTTTGCTCTTTTGCATCTAACCTTCAAAAGAATTTCAGTTGTTTTGTTGTCAGTTTTGTTGATAGAATATATAAAAAATTATTAAGTAGTGCTCGTAAAAATGGCATAAATATTCTTCATTTGCAGCATGCATTTTATTGACTAACTAGAGGATTTTTATATCTTCAAAGATATTACTCTGTGAAGAAAAAAGAGCTAGACATTTTTTAATATCAATGGGCGGTGAATTACTGCAGTTCAACACAGCCACTAAACTGGTAAACTGCTAAATTTTATACAAATTATCACAGATGGTCATGCTGTGATGGTACACATAATACACATTAAACCAAATGCTCATTAAACCTGATGAGACAGGGATATGTTTTCTCTTTGGACACATTGACAACAGAAAAGCACATTAACCTGCTCTACAATGTAAATTAAAATTGACATTTCATTAACCTTGCAGGTTGGTTGAATGCATTATTAGGTCATTAAACCACTTAAAATATGACTTATAGATTAAAAACAACAACAGAGGAATATCTTACCATATCTTAACTGTGCAGCAGTAGGTGGAGCAATTTCCATCTGCCCTGGAGAGATAAAAAAAATACACGTTAAACATCTATATCTCCTAATGTCTATGCTGTGATGCCCTGAAGATGCTGTTAGGCACCTCTCAAAAGGCCAAGGCTGACAGAGCGAGAGAGGAGGATTGTGATAGAAGCAGAAAATTACAGAGATGAAAGCAGAGGGGCAAATGTCTTTCCTACATTCCCTCTATCCCTGAGCATATCATGGGTGAGGTCAAAGGTCACCTCAGAAAATGATAACTGCATTTGCCAGAGAGCACAATGCACAATTATAATTAGAAAAGTTGAAATATGAAGTATGACTTTTCTAACTGTGAGACCAAGTAAAGCCAACTAAACTACAAGACAGACCAGACACACATAGGATTTAAAGACAAAAAACATTAGGCGAAGTAGCTTCCTATGCAGTAAATTTGATTTACACAGCGGTTCACGTAATGAAGTCTGCTTTATAAACTGCAGGTAGTATTGTCTTTCTCTTTGCAGAACAAATCAGGTTGGAGTAGAGGAAACCCTCAGAGACACGTGCAGACACACTGCACCCCCAATGCACACCTACAGTCCACTTTCTGTGGTCTGCTCTAGTTTGTTAGTCTGTTGTCTGGATCCAGTATTCTGTACAATCACGAGATAGAGCCAAAGATAGTGCCACAGAAGGTCAGTAAAGGAGCAAATTATTCGTGTCTAGTGTTGTTTTATTACTTCGAGGCTTTGTGCTCAATGAATAGAAAATTTATCCCTGAGATTACAGGTTTGTTTGAGTACAGGTCTGGGCACTATATCTTTACCATTGCGCGAAAGGCCCAACACCTTGGCAGAGGTCTGTGCTTTCCCATAGGGATGCACCGATACCACTTTTTTTCAAACCGATACGAGTACGAGTACTTCCATTTGAGTACTCGCCGATACCGAGTACCGATACGAGTACTTATATAGGGGTTACTTTATAGTTTATACAGTCACACTACTGTATCTCATTCATCCCATACCGTGTCGTCTTTTTGCCGTCTATCACCGCTCTGCAATGCTAAGTTATTTTTACAACAGAGTAGTTTGAACACAGCTAACCATGGCTAAGATTTGCTCAACATGGACATGTTATACCTCATTTTAAAGCTTAGATTCACCTCTATTCAGTCGCTAAAATCATTTTAAAGACAGATTGAGCATCTGCGCATTACTAGCGGAGATTCGCCAAGAATTACAGCAGCTAACACAGCAGCTAACACAATTAGCAACGGTAACGGTACTTCTTATGTTTTATCAGACAACTGCTTCACACTCCGCGCTTATATCATTTTCGGGACAACTAGGACAACAAAAGGACAACTGCTTAAGTTTTAGGACTCAACTATGATTTGGGATGTCTGGTTGAGCAGAATGTAGAGCCAGCTTTGCTTTTATCTCCATACAGTTCACTTTGAAATCCTTCCACTCGGTTCTCACTGCTCAGCTGAGAGGGGAATGTCACGTGACAGCACTGTAAAGTGGTATCGGTTGTTGGTATCGGCCCACTTTTATGAATACGAGTACGAGTACTTGGACATGGTATCGGTACCGATACCCGATACTGGTATCGGTATCGGTGCATCCCTACTTTCCCAGAGGTAATAGTTTCAACTAGTCACACCCATAGTCCTTCCCTCTCATGGTGTCATATTACCAGTTTGGCAGAAGTCTTTGTTCATCTGTTCTCATGTTGCTGACACAGCAAGGGCTATCTGTTCACCTGTGTGAAAATGCTTTCAAAGAAATGGCTCTCATAAACTACAATAATCTTCCCTCTTCTAAATCTTCTATGTACTTTGTTAAATAGGTTTGCATTTTGTAAAAATCTCACCAAACATGCATCATGAGAGACATTATAAATAACTTTAGCAGAAAATTAATTGCAAACACATTGCACGCTCAACTGGGAGTACTTTTACGTTTTAATTGGAATCTCCCAATGATCATTCTGTGCTTATAAGAGAAGCACTGCTGTCAACACAACTGCTACATCAAACAAAGTGAGACAGATCACTGGCAACAAAATATTATTTACAAAGACATGTTTCTGTTGGTTGATGTTTCCTTGGGACAGTTTCAGGTAAACAATGCAATTTTGCAATAATGCAGTCAGTGTTGAAATAATTTCAAATGCAGCCACAGGAAGTCACAAGCCAGTGTACACTTTTTGCTGGTCTCCAGCTCAATAAATTGAGAGGTTTGTGTCAGGAAGGGAATCTGACCAGTGTAAAACCTAAACCAAATCAAAAATGTGAATCACTGCTCACTATGCAAATGATTTGCTTTGGCAACCCCAGAAGGTAAAGACTAAAAGGAAAGGAGGAGCTGAGATTATTACAGATTTTAGAAAGTCATTGCAACTTGGTAAATCTTGAAGATGAGGTCTTTCCTCACATTATATAACAAGGATTCACTGGTGGTAAAGCACATACAGTGGGGCAAAAAAGTATTTAGTCAGCCACCAATTGTGCAAGCTCTCCCACTTAAAAAGATGAGAGAGGCCTGTAATTTTCATCATAGGTATACCTCAACTATGAGGTACTATGAGGTATTGTTTCTGGTGTCCTTTGACAGCTCTTTGGTCTTGGCCATAGTGGAGTTTGGAGTGGGACTGTTTGAGGTTGGACAGGTGTCTTTTATATAGATAACCAGTTCAAACAGGTGTCATTAATACAGGTAACGAGTGGAGGACAGAGGAGCCTCTTACAGAAGAAGTTCCAGGTCTATGAGAGACACAAATCTTGCTTGTTTGTAGGTGACCAAATACTTAGTTTCCACCATAATTTGCAAATAAATTCTTTAAAAATCAGACAATGTGATTTTCTGGATTTTTTTTTTCTCATTTTGTCTCTCATAGTTGAGGTATACCTATGATGAAAATTACAGGCATCTCTCATCTTTTTAAGTGGGAGAACTTGCACAATTGGTGGCTGACTAAATACTTTTTTGCCCCACTGTATACATTTGTGTGAAGTACCCCCAAATTCTGAAAACTATGACTGCAAAACTTTTCATCACTTGGAGAATTTGGGCCAAATGAAAATGCAGCAGAGTCACTGGCTCATCACCAAAAGGCTATTAACAGGAAGCAGTCCCAGCACACCCGCTTCATCTGGCCATTTATTAGATGTATGATAGCTGACATGAGTCCATTGGCCACAGACCTGCTCTGCTATCACATATTGATTGCCTTAGATTTTAAAATCCCACTGTGCTGAAACCTCTGGAGAATTGGATTGTAACAGACAGGAGTGGTGAGAACATGAAATGGGCTGTGATAAGTGGCCAAGAAAAGGCCTAATTAAATACGAAAGCTGCCTTGTTCACACTGATTCTTATCTAGTGCCTTTAACTGCCAAGTCATCCCCCAAAAAAACTCATCACCCAACAAAGAGACATTTACAGATAAAACAAAGCAAGATCTGTCAATCTAAGATGTCAATCACAAGTAAATTATAGCCAAGGTTAAGCTTAAAAACAAGTTATATCTTATTCACTAATCAGACGTTTTTAATGGCTGTTTAATGGTCTTTTTCATTTTGTCACAGATGAATGGAGCCTACCAACAACTATGGGCCTTAAGTGGGGTACACCCTGGGAAATGGCCAGTTAGTTGCAGGTTTGACACAAATGCATAAGCCAACAGACAACAATTTACTCTCACATTCATGCATCAGCTCAGGGGCCACACATCCTGCTACATGCATGCTTTTGGATGGTAGGACGAAGATGGAGAGAACCCACTGCTAGCTTTACCTTGTAACCTGTCCCTGTAAATAAGCACAGTACACTGCCACATACAAGCTTATGTTTAAACTTGGCTTTAACCATTACTTTTTTAATTTGGTTTAGTCTTACCCATGCCCAAAAGTCACCAAAGCCAAATATGTTCAAAAATACAAACACCAACAATTGGCCTGTTCCACTTTCTCTTGAAAAGTGTGAAGACAGTTTTTACTACAGATAATTCTGTGAAGACACTGTTTTCTCTTGACATGGCTGTTAAGCTGACAAATATCTATCTTTGCACACCAAGCTGTTTCTTTTCTCAAACAAAAGATGACAACTAGAGTCATATTTTCTGCAAATTCAGGTTTTTGAGTAACATGAACAGAAGTGAAACATTTAAAGAAGCATTTTTATTGCATGCCTGAAGAAGAGTGTTTGTGTGTCTGGTTTATTTGTTCCTTCTCTTGGAGCCAGCGTGGTCTAACAGCAAACATCAGTATAAGCCCCTCAGGATTTCATCGATTGGTTGAGTCACACTACTCATGTCCCGAAAAGAGGGATGTTATGCCCATGTGGTTTTGTGACCTGTTGTGTGCAGCTGCATAATGTGCCTCAATCAGACACATGTAGCGTGTTCCCTATTAAATCATTCAGTGGAAGCTTGCATACGATATGAGGCTGACCATGGGTGTGAGAGATCAATAAAACAGCCCAACAGGAAGAGAGGAAAACCATGTTCATAAATCTACACCTTCCTATTCTTGTGTGATTTATGGGACATGACACAGAGCACCAACGAAGCAGAGAATATAAGCCAAGCAGTTATTCGGACACACATTTTTACAGATTAAAATGTGCATAACTTTTTTAGTATATAGGCTAGCACAGTGGCAAAATGGTTAACACTGTTATTGCATCACTGCACAGAGGTGTGGAGTTTGCATGTTTTTCCCATGCTTGGGTGGCTTTTCTTCTAAAACACAAATAAGAGACCCATCCTCCAGCATAACATACATAAAACATTTCAATATCTACACACTTAATGAAGCTACAGACTCTTCTACTTCATCTCCCACCGCTGTGTATGACCTGCCAATCACTGTTCAGCTGTCTAAATTTAAAGTGTCCTTTCTGCATCATCACCCAGACGCAACCATACTCCATACCATCACCACCTCTCTTCATCTCCAGCAAAAGCAGATCTCACCACCAGCACCACCACCACCACCACTCTGCTCATCTACCATAATATACTGCACCAGCATTTGTTACTGTACAAGTCTCTCCAGGCTAAATCAATGTTCACTAACCTGCATATGTACCAATATTTAATTGGTTGTCAGTTGCCACAGCCATCTTGCTGATGTGTAATTTTTGATGGCTAATCTGCCAACTTGTCTATTGAAATGTCTTATGTTATTCACAAATACTAAAAATGTCTATGAGAAAAAAATGGATTACCGTATTTATACATATCCACTGGGTTCTAATAAATCTCGTACCTTGAAGTAAAGGGTTCCTCCTTTTCTTTTCTCTTCACAAAGAACTTCTGAATGTCACAACTCAACTTAAAATACTCTCTCTGCAGAGGCATATAATGAGCTATGTCAAAGAGACTTCACGCATAAACTCTATTGACTCTGGCTATACCTGCAAAAAGAAAATCACAAAGCACCGAAGCATGACTCCACAGAAACAAGTTAGCCCCAAGAAAGTAGTGTTTTCTTGAACTCTATAAGGCACAAATACAAATGACTAGACAAATCTATTCCCCCGGAGCCAATTAGGCAGCTAGGAAAACCCAGAAACCAAATAGACTAAAAAACAAACCACAAATTCCTAGAGAAATGGTAAACCACAAGGGACGATACAGACAAAGTATCCTCGAGATAGAGAACAGATAATTTCAGGCTGTTTAAAAATCCGACTGTTTGCAATGACATTTACCTCAAGCAACACTGTACTTTCTACGAGATAAATTTTAGATGAGTGATAAATGGCACGGACTAATTATAACAACCCTAAACAATATTACCACATTCATTTCTATGAAATTTACTCCCATGACAGTAGACTCTCTGCCTCTAGCTAAAATATAATTGCAAATCTGATTTCCACTCAACTGTAGCCACACGTTCACACAGATAAACAGTGAAGCTGACTGTAAACCTGGGACTAAGTTAATTGCAGTTAATTGGCTGCCCTGAGCTCAGAGGGTGTCTGCTCATTATTGATCATGTTCAGAATGAAACTCAGGCACAAACAGGTGTCCCCACTTAGTCAGGTAATTACACTCTGGAACACAAACTAGCACAAACTTCTGTCTGGGAAAATACATTTGGACTTGTGGTGTAACTGCCCTTGCTCCATTTAGTTCTTCTATTTTATACACTGCATACTGCCTGGAGATGGAGAGGACAGAAACTGACTAAATGGGCCGTAAGAGTGACAAATTGTATTGAATTTGATGCACCAGAAAAAATCTACAGCTTGTGAAAGTTTCGGAGACAGACATTGCAGCAGAACAGTACAGTACAACTACCTTAGTTTGCTCAGAGTCAGGTAAATATTGCAGGTTATATGAAAATATTCAATATTCATTCATTCATCCGCTTATTCCCGATAGGGGTCGCAGGTACTGGAGCCTATCCCAGTAACTCTGGACCATTTGTGACCTGAAACTAATTTTGTCTTTGGGATGAACCAGTTTTTGTTGCAGGGTATTAAGAGGTTTGAAATGAACTAGGATGCTGTGTTGGCTAAACATTTTAAGTTTTTCAGGCAGGGTTTTTGGACCTGTCTCTTTCCTGCATAAAAATACAATTCTGGGGTTGCCACTGCAAATCATCTGCCTCCTAGCATGCAGTAATTTGAATATGAATATATTATTTGAATATAATATGAATATTGACATAGGTTTTATGTTGAAGGCCCTTCTTGATGCAACCCTCTCCATTAATCCAGGCTTAGGACCAGCTCAAATAGTACACTTGTTTGGGACATCCTGTTCCTAGACCAATATTAATGTGATTTCAACCTTATTTTTGAAGTCCTATCTGTGAATATATTATTGACCCTTACTACCAATAGTATCTCTTACTACCATCTCATATGAGGGAAACCTCAATTGAGATTACAAAATATATAATGCAATCAATTAAATTCCATAAGAATAACAAAGGAAGGGCGGTCTTGTAATAAAATGAAAATGATTCCCATCTAAATATGTCATGATGGCCAGGTTCACCTTACGACTACCACCTTGAATATCAAACACTTTTTGCTGTGGATCATTTTATTACGTGTTTCGGTGGCTGCTGCTTAATTTAATTCACAACTTAGTCCATCTGTCTAGGCTTCACAAGAGTGACGGGCCATATGCAGAGGCCTATTTCCTACCTTTTAAATTTTAATTGGTACTATACTGCCAACTGGATGATGGCCTCACACACACAGAACAGCTTTTATCTGTTCTCTTACTTACTTAGCTTTCAATTATTCCTTTGAAAAGTGTGAAAAAAAAACCTTTTTGGCCCAAGAAAAAGCAATGGGAAAAGACTGAACTGTCCACAACAGGAATATAGTAAGATGACTCTTACTTCTTACAGTAGTAAGTAAGCTGATATCTTCTAAACAGTGATCTGCATCCACACCAAAATTATTTTGTCTTTGGCCCATAGCTGACCTTTCTAAAATTTCTTTAAAAAATAAGAAATAAATTCTTCAGCACTTTTAGTTAACAGTATTTTTTCGCACCTCATTAAAACTTTTGCATAGTACTGTGCAGGTGAAAACAAACTGCTGACATATATTTTAATTGTAAGTGGCTGGTTGAGGCTTAACACCCAATCAAATTTATCTGTGCATAATTTCCGGTGATAAAGCACTTAAGCCTAAAATCCACTTGGCCAGCAGACACTGATTGGTTATTAATGACTGCAGCTCTGTTGGCAGCAAAGTGCACTTGTACAGTCTGAGCGTGATGGATGCTGTGGTGTGTTGTGAACATAAATTACCAGATGGACGTCAGCGTACAAACGGTCACTAGAAAAAAATCAACAGTCTGGGCATGTAATTACCTCAAGTGGTGTAGTGTAGATCAGTAAAGTTTACTACTACATCAGCTTGGAGGCAGCGGCTTGTTGTGGAGTCTATATTTTCACAAGATTGAAGGCAGCCACAGTGACAACTTGATTACAATTGTAGTGTCATTACAGGGTAAATGTCACCGTCCACTGTTTCTGAATAATGCTGGTGTGGATCCAGATAACTGTTTAGATGTACTGTACTGTTTTGAGATAAAGACCGAAGATACTAACAGTGATGATTTTAGTAGAATTTTTGATTCTTTCATTGTGAGATATAATGGTTTTGTAGCTCAATAGCGACTTCTAGTCTTGATTTTTTCTTATATTGTTTGTCATTTTTGTGTGTTTTTGTACATTGATTGACACTTTGTTTTGTCATAGCATTTCTTAAAAAACTGTTGAAGATATTTGCACAGTATGTGTTAAAAGAGGAAATATATCTATATCTAATTGTGGCATAAATTATCGGCGCCCACTATAAATAGAACTGAATATGTTAAAAGAACTAGGTGAAAACAATGTGTAAAAGCACAGACGAAGAGGTGTGATAGATAAATGTGTATGCCGCCTGCAGCCTCCTGGGTCACAGAGGTCATCTTCCTCCAGTAACTGCAATAACTCATTTCCATAGTGCATTCATTTTTTGGAGGCAAATTGGCCCTATCTGATCTCCTCTCACATTATCTTTGTGCGAGGCCTGTGGGAAGAACAGCTTAGTACAGTAGATGTCACTGAGTCATTCACTAACATACCACTGTGGCTTTACAAAAATTCAGATGGAGCAAGCAGGGAGTGTTTGTCTTCAGATTTAAATTACTTAGCAATTCACAAACTAATTTGAATGTATAATAGTGATTTAATGTGTGTGTGTTTTGTTCTAGTTACATGTATTACGTATCATATTATAATAAATGCAATGCAACACTATGGTCCACAGTTTATAAATACCACTATCAATCTATCTATTCTGTCTTGTCTTGATGCCATAATTGATTAAATTCCTTGCGGCACACATAAGATACAGTATGAGGCTTGTGCGAATGGACCGACGAACCAAGATTTAATTTAGTGGGAAAATGCCACTCGTGTCTTGTAGGGGCACACAATTTTTTGTACAAGATGAATGCGCTCAAGCACAACCAGTGAGCAGTTCTGTGGAGTACTGACAAATGTCGGCCCAACGGTGATGAGCAGGCTTCTTACACTATGAAGCTGCACATAAATATCAAGGAAATATGGGCTAGCTCCAGGTGTCCCGCTGCATCTGAGAGGAATAATGATAAATGATGATAAGCGCGTCAAAAAATCCATCTTAGTGAGCAAGTCAGTGTGACAGAGAGGGTGAGCGGACCGGTCCAGCTATCACTGATTCAGCTAACTGTGCAGCCAGCATGGCCAGTGGGTAAGAGGAGCTCTCGGGGCTGTTATGGCATCAAGGAGAGGTGGCAGTGACTCCAACCTGACAGGCCCCACTTATCTGTGCCCTCTGTCAAAGTGACCTCAATGCACCTTTTATCACTGCCTTCTTGCATTATGACTGAAACATTTTTTTACTTTATAATAGGGGTGCACAATATATTGCAAAAAGAGCTGGGTACCCTTTGGATTTTTTTTGATAAGAGTACTTAAAACAATACCTTGTTTAAAATACCGGTACCTAAGCAATACTTTTTCTGATGCCTATGGTGTGCTAATTCATCTACTACAATCATGAAACAGAGTAATACTGAATTAAAGACCTTTTTTTAAAAATTAAAACCAGTAGTTTAGTACTGTATTTTCTGGACTATAAGTCGCACTTTTTTTCATTGTCTGGCTAGGGGTGCGACATATACTCAGGTGCGACTTATATATTAAAATATTTCACGTGTTCATTAGAGGGCACTCTAGGCTTGTGTACCAGCATCTGCTGCACCTGTACCACTGACAATTTAAAATGTAAACATTACCGGTAACAACTTAGGCTATAAAGACAACTGAGAAAGACCGGAATAATTGGAAATGGAACTGATGCTGAGTCTGACGACAGCCACACAGAGGAGGAGGCGGCGCTTCATCTACCTCCGGAGTTGGCGGAGTTGTTCGGAAGCGACACCGAGGATGAAGAATTTAAAGGATTTAGCGATTAGAAGTGAGATGGTGAGTTTGGTGAACTTGTTATATTATGTTCTTTATGCTATAGTTATGTGAATAACTGTTAATATATTACGTTAACACATGGGACACCTATTCAGTTCGTTGTTTATGCTTCGTGTAGCTGAATAACCATCAATGTGTTACGTTAGCATACTGCACACCTGTTTAGCCTGTTGTTTTCTATTCTATTATTACTATAACTTGCCTTTCAAGATGAAATGTCTGTTCTTGGTGTTGGATTTTGTAAAATAAATTTCCCCCCAAAAATGCGACTTATAGTCCAGTGCGACTTATATACGTTTTTTTCTTCTTCATTATGCATTTTTTGGCTAGTGCGACTTATACTCCGGAGCAAATAGTCCGGAAAATACTGTAGTTTTGTATGATTTAATCTGTGTTATTTATTTGATTCATAAATGCAAAGGAGCGTTAAAGGTCCTGCTAGGTATTAAAACTTGGTAGTTAATAATTTTTTTATACCAGTAGTATTGTAACTTTTCTTTTAATACCACAGAGTTATCAATTAACAGTACCCAGCCCAAATTGCAAATGCATTTTTATTGTGATATCGACAAAGGCATTAGCTGTATCACAAGCAAAAAAATGTATGACAAAAATCTACAATTTTCAAAAAAAGACACTTGAGCCTGAAATCAAATCAAACAAATAAAAACTTAATTTAAAAGATCATGATTTAGACCTGTCACTTAAGCCCTAGTTTTGACTTCAGAGACTTTACCCTATCTTATGTCTATAGTTAATAAAGCCGAAACCATAATAAGGATATCAAAATATCATAAGTTATATTTTTGTTCATAATCAGCTATAAGGCCCTTGAAAAATAAAGCCAGTGTACTCTTTGTGTCAGTCCCAAGCCTGGAAAAAGGGATGGGAAAAGCTGGAAGGAAAAAAGATATTGTTATTGTGAATTTCAACATAGCTCTTGCATAACACAAGTTTTTCTAATATACTCCTATGAAGCCAGCGAGTGTGGGTGTCTTAGACCAGGCTGAATGTGTGGGGCATGCAGTGAGGACACAATCAACTACCAGTTTCCGGAAAATAATGGTGTACTATTACATTCGTGGAGCGTGAAAGATCTCATTGAATCACCAAATAAGGATGGGTTAGGTTCATTCTGTCTCCAACACCTCTCTGACAGTTCCCCTGCCATGTGTCTAATACAGTGTGTGAATGAAAACAGTAATGCAATAGAAGTATAACAAATCAAGTAATTACACCAAATGAGATTTCTATTTGTCTGCTGGATACAATTTGATTCCTCATCCCACTCAAGCTACAGACTAAAACTCAAAATGAGATCAATTTAGTGGACCAGACTAAAGGTTGTTTTTAAATTGACTTCCTGCTTGTAACGACAGATAATACAAAAACAACTTTACGTGATGACAATTAATCAATTTGACATTTAGTATGATTAGCAAAACATTCAAAATCCCAGATGGCAAAGAACTAATAGGAAAACACTGACAGATCAATAGTAAATGTATACCTAGAGTAGAGGAGTATTCAAGCATTATGGAGGTGAATCAATAAACCAACCTGCACTTTCTCTGCATTTTACCATTTTCCTCCTGTGTTTGCATTGGAGAGACATTATGATTATGCAGATTTAAGCCTGTTACAGCAGAATAAAGGGAATGACAGTGATATTACAGAAACAGGAGTTCATAGAAAGGCTTTGATAGTTTTACCTTCTAATGAGCACTGAAAGATAGCAGGAAGCACAAGGGCAGGTTTGTTTACAGTAAATCTTATATATTGGGCCAGATCCATTGTCATTAGAACATAGATGACCTTTTGATGGTGTGTTAATCATTTATGAGTCTCCTGTACTTAGAGCATTATGTACAGTATGCACAGAGCAGTTATGTTTAAAATTTAGCACTGCCATGTTGCATGCTCTAGCAATCATGTCATAAACGGCAGAAGACTTGGGGAGACAAGCTGAGCTTCTGAGACCCAGGACAATGCACTGGAGAGGCCTGGGTTTGATTCTCGGTTGGTGCATAGGCTATTTGCTCCATGTCGTTCTCTCCTGTCTGTCAAATCCAACAATAAAAGCAAAAGCTAGAAAATAAATCTAAAAATCAATTTCCAACAGGCTCCTTTAAATTTGCTGTGTAGTCATGGTGTGTTAGGTGCAAAGCTCTATCTCACAGTTATGACACAGGCTCTGCTCTACAGGCCTGGACAGCAGTGTGGTGGGTGACAGTGTCTCTAAGCACTGTACTGTCTGAGAGGCTGTTGTAAAGCCTCACTGCCATCACTCATCTCTTCCATTTGTCCTACACTGTGCTTGTATTGATCGACCCACTTCTCTTTGCCCTTATGTCTATAACACTTTTTGTGTGTCTTACCCAGGACAAAGCACATTACTCCGTAACAATAACATTCACTGGAGCGCCTAACTAACACGGATTTGTCAAGAGAGGAAAATCATCTCAATCCTCTTTGATGATCAATGCTAACTATTTCAATCCAACAACCTGTGAAGCTGTTTCTCACCACCTATTGGCTTCATGTCTTGCACTATAATACTACCAATCTGTGCATTGTAGAATAAACAAAATAACTTACAATAAATTAGATACATAGAAATTGAGAAATACCTGCTGATTTGTTGAATTGCATAAAGAAAGGGCAGAGGTCAAAGATTTGGGTCAGCTACAGAACAGCACCATGAGGTTTTCAGAGACTGATATAGCCTGCCTACTGCTCAATATAGCCTGGTATGACAAAATTACGTGCAATTTATTGTACACAATAAATATTAACTGTATTATTTTGTATTGATAAAGATCATTAAATCTGGTCACTAACTGTCATTATATAATCTTTATGTTGCAGTGTGTACTCACCTTGAGCTATAGCCATGGACTCGAACTTGTGTAGTTCTCTGAGCAGACAGCTACGTTCAGACGGATGGAGACTATAAATAAACTCCTTGGCTCCTCGGGGCGAGTTGAGGGGCTCCACGGGCTCCTTAAGCGGGTGCGTACCGAGGTTACATCGCTGCACCACAACGAAAACGGGCGGCTCGGCGCAAACGTGGCCCATCGAAGCACCACCGCCTGTTTGGTGACTGCTGAGTCCGACTGTGGTCAGCCCAGTCCGGGCTCTTAGAGACAGGGCGGGCCGCAGGGCTCTTCTTAGGCTGGGCAGCATCTCTGGGATGAGGGTCGAGGATGAAAGCTGGAGGAGAACAGAGGAGAGTGTGACCTGATCCTACACTTAGCTAAACACATGGCACACTGTTTCACAATGAACGTAGTTGTTGAATAAGCTGCTGCTGGTAACAACATTCACAGCGGGTTGTTTAAAAAGCCCCAGACACACAGGTCTGGTGATGAGTGCCACTCAGATTGATTTCATAATGTTTTAAACGATAAAACTGACAGTCTGAGCAATATGACAGTAGCTAGGAAACAAACCTTTACTAGTGCTATCGGACGCACCTCAGTCGATGGTGCGCTGTCCCGTCCAGCAGCCTCCAGAACAAACCTCACAAGCAAAGCCGCCGCTCCGGAGCATATGTCTCTACTTTCCCGCGGTTAATGTCTTGTCTAGCTACACTGTCAAACTCCCAAACACCGACACTATCTGGTACCAAATCACATATTTGCAGCAGTACTCCCGGCTGGTGTAACCTCTGGCTGACAGGAGGCTGTTGTGAGGCGGATGGGAGGGAACCGACGGCACTGGAAATATTCTCCAATGGCAGCGCTGCTTTGCCCCGTGCGTAACTCTGACGGCACTGAGACGTACGCACAGTTCAGAGCGTAAAGACAGTGAGCAGCAGGCGCTATCACCATAATGCTCTGTACTATGTAATGTAATGTGTTGCCCGCAGTCGATTAAGACGTTTTCTTCATTAATTTCTTATGAATAGACTATTGCCACAACGAAATACAGGCTACTGCAAAATATTCACATACTAGGAGCAATTATGTAGAATAAACATAAAAACCCCAAAATATTAGTTTAGAAAAATGTGTAATAGTATTTTGGGTGTGTGTGAGTGCATACCACGCTAACCTGGTAAGAGTGTATGCATTTGAGCTGTTTAGCTGGTCCACACCCCGAGAAAATATGAGACCATGAGTAAGTCAATGTTTCAAAAAGAGCAGATTAACTTAAAAAGACAAAAATAAAAATAGTTCAGATAAAATGGCAATTTAGCCATTTAAACTGTGCCACTGTCTGTTGAGACATTTTATAGAACCAGAAAACAATTAAATGCAAAAGATAAACAACAAACCTTGGACAACAGCGGCACCTGTTGGCAATACTGCGTTAATATAAAAAATAATTTAATGAAGCGTGGTTATTGAGTTCAACTAAACATACTGTCTAGGAATAGTTGATAAGCATATTGCTTACGTATATAAAAATATGCAATGAACCACCAGTCAATAATTCAAACTTTTATTGTATTGCTAAGGCTGTCATTACACAAAATAACATTCTTTACTTTCTTGAAACTGAACAGGAGCCAACAAGAGAGGTCAACTCTCTGAGGGCAAAGAAACTAAAACCTAACTCAAATACAGATTTAACTTCTCTCACTCCCTCAACTATAGTCTCATTTATATGTTGACGTTTATATGTTGACATTTGGCAACTCTGATATAATATATAACTTTGCTTGAAGTTTAAGTATAGAATGTTGATAAAACTTGTTCATGGACCTAAAAGAGAAACAAAACATGACTGACAATAAAAGCCAAGGTTCCCAAAAACATGTCTTTGACTGTAACACTACATAAATATCTGAAACACTTTAAGGATTTTCATCATATGGTCAAATATCCTCCAGATTTAGTTTTGGCAAAGGCTTTAATTCAATTGCATTTTTTCTGGTTTATCACTTTTATGTGTTCAAACCTTTTTTGCAAAATTAAAAAAACATCAAAATGTTCCTTGACAGGAACACCATTTGTAGAATGTTATAGTAAAATAAAAATTGAATTTATTGCCATGGGCATGAAAACCCAATGAGCAGCCAGCATTTGTGGCACAGTTTGTACTTGTGTTTACCTTATGTGAAATAAAGGACGGCTGATTTGTTGCAGGATGGTTACTGTCACTGTTCTGCTGATACGTCACATTAAATGTTCAAGAATGGTTAAAAGAAAAGTCTCTTGCTCTGATTTTAAAAGTATAAAAATAAACAAAGACTGAGTAAGACAGATCATTGTAAAGACTAAAAAGAAAATAAATTAAATGTGATTTTCTGGACATGTTTTGCTAAACAATATTTACATTTTTTATATACCTCAAAGTAGCCACAGTCTCACAGTGCTTGAACTGAAATGCAATTGAAATCCAGACTAACTCAAATACTAACTGCTTTTTGGGCCAGTCATTTTCGTAATGCTGACCTGTGAGAATCTGTCTCATGAATCTGATACAGAAACTTGAAAAACAGATAGATTGACTTCTATTAACATTTACAAAAATGTGATTGCCTTGCTTTTATGCACCTACTAGCCACACTGCCTTTTACATAAAAAGTAGTAGAGTGGTTTCAACAGATGAAAAAAAAAAAAAGAATTAATCAGAATTCATAAATCCATGCTACAAACTTTGATGAAAAAGGTATGACATAAACAAAATGCAGCTTATCACTTTCAAAATCTTAAAAACCTATAGCTGCGCTCTCATATACAATGGTTAACATATATGTACATTAGAGTAAATGATGAATTGGCAACATGTGCTTGAAATTTAAGCAATCAATGCATTGTAGATTGCTGTCTGTGTGTAGTAAATGCCACAAAAAGGATATACATAAGCCTTATAACTGTGTATAGTACAGTATCTAAGCGAAGTTTAGTGTTGAGTGGAGACAGAAATTAGTATTTAAGGACAAAATTAAAATCTTCAATACAAAAACTATAATGTATGTAGCATTTTCAGAAATTAATGATTTTGGCACTCTAGAGAGACAACAGGTAGAGAGTATACTCCCTAAAAACAGAAACATGCAAAATTTACAAACTTAAAACAACTGAAAGAACAGAAACAAAAAGTGTCAGTGGTGTGATACTTTAGGCACACAATGTCGCATTTCTTTGTTGAAACTCAGCAGCAGAAAATAGCATCATGTGATAACAAGAGGACTGCTGCTCATGATGGCTTTGTGATGTCCTTTAACTGCTGACTTTTAACATTTTAGCTCTAAGTATCGAAAACAGCACATGGCCTTAACACAGCCATTTGGGAATCCATCCAGAAACCAGTTCAGTTTGGGGAGTTGCCAGAAAGTCCAAGGCAACTACTGGAGCCATTACTTCCTGCAACACTTATTAGCACTTTGTGTTCTTTTGACTTGCATTTGCACTGGTTACTGCCCTCAGTGGCAGTAGTGGGTCAAAAAGCTTATTTTCCCCATAATGTTACATTGCACTCTGTCAGCAATGATAGTTTACATATATTTATATTTATGTTTGTTTACATATATTCAGTCCTTATTACCTATTACCTAGAGTGAGAAGGGTAAAGAATACTTGATACTTGTGGGTGGAGAAAACCTAACTTATAAATAAAATAAGAATTTGTGTTATACAGCTACAGTGGCCTCTGGTATTAGTATCATTTTATTGCTCACATTTTTTTCTATACACAAATGGCTAAAATAAAAACTTCGCTTGTGACCATTTGAAATGTCAGATTTTTTCTGAACAATGTGAAAAATACTTCGAAAGGCATTCTTCTTCATTCAACAGGCAAATAAACATTGTAATATATTTACAAAAGCCTAACTCTGTTCTTCACATCTAAATATGGTACATTTTCTAAAGCCTTTAACCTGATTTCCTCACAGCAATAACTGAAGAAAAAGTTTACTTCTCAAACAGGTCACTTGATTTGTGATTGATGAAATTAGGCGATGCGAGGGGCTGAGCGGTCATTAGTGAGGGTTCTCTTGAGTTTGACCCCTTTGCGAATAGCGACGAGCATGTTGCCCTCATTTTCTCCTGATTCTCCTGTCAGCACTGCACCTCCTTCCTCTGGTTCTCCCTGACTCTCGACGTGCTGCTGGTTGGCCATAACAGCTGCAGGAGGATTAATGGATGCTTGGCCACTCCAAGACACCATCTGAAGAGGGTTGGCTTCTTCTCCAGCAAACATAGGATAATCAGGGCTCTCATCCCCTCGTCCTCTCTCGATTTCTTCTGTGCTTCTGTTACCATTAACAGCTGCTGTCATATCAGGCACTGTGGGGATTTTCACTGGGATGACAGGTGTGCGGATGGGAATGGGGCCTGTGCCTACCCCAGAACCTGAACGGCGGGCCGACGGTTTTGAAGATGGAGTTCGGCGTATTGTGGCAACCCCCGGGGTGACTATAACTGGACCATGGCCTGCAGAGTATGAGCCATTATGGGTGCTGGATCCAGAGTAATAGCTCTGATTTGAAGAGGCTGCAAAATAAACAAAAACAAATATGATACTGCATCTTTTGGTTTACTTTATTCCCTTATTTAATTTAGACAGTCATAGCTACCTGTAGGTGTGGATGGATAAGTCCCATTTGGGCTAGATGGATAATGTCCCGAGTGGATGGGTGTAGGAGGATAGCCCGCTACAGGATAGGCACCCTGACCAGGATAAGGAGTCTGTGTGCTAGGCAGACCAGCTGTAGAGGCGGGCCGCTTAGTCTGGAACATGCGCCTGTAAGACTGGCCAATGTCACTGTTCCTTGGGATAGTAGATGATTTGTCATAGTCAGCTGACTGGTCAGTGTCTTGGTCTCCAGCCATTGAGAAATAGTCATAATCTGAAACTGAACAGGTAAAATACATTGTTAGTGAACTTCACATAAATATTAAATTAAGAACAATAACTTCAAGGAACATTGCAAATGATGATACCCTGTGACGGTATTGTATCCTCTGAGCAACAGGGTGTGTTGGTCTGGGTGCTGTAACCACTTGAGCATTGGATAGAGTCTCGACTGGATCTCTGAGTGTCCAGCTCTAAACCTCGCGATAAGGCCATAGCAAGTTCCTCATGTGGCCCTATATCACCAGACTAAAAGGGAGTAAATGGGAAACAAGCTCAGTAATAGTGATCAATAATAGTAAAAAAATTGAAAATTAACATAATTGGATACAATGCTGATCTACAACTTTAAATTAAAATGTAGACTGTCACTGGCATTGTGTCTCTGAGAAAAAGTGTAAAACTAAAAACAACTAAAAATTACCTGGAGTGGTGTGGCCAGTGCCCTGTTGGTCTCCTCTGCTGAGGTCAAGTGGCTTGGTGTTTGTGGCACAGGTGGAGCTGAAGAAGACGTTGACATGAGGCTCAATGTTGAGCTGTTGTCACTGCTTACACTGCTAGTACCATTACTGCCAGTTACAGATGGAGTCTCTTTGTCTTTCTTCCTCCTCAGGGTATTGACCATTGGCTGGTCATAGGGCCCTGGCTTCGCCCAGTCCTAAAAATTAAAAAGACTTACTATCTGCAGTTTGTTGACTGTTTTTCATGATATGTGGCACATACTGAACCCCTGCTAAATTCTGTATTTACCATGGATTTTGAGATTTAAAATGCTTGAAAAGTGCTTGAAAAAAACATTTACAAAATGTGTAGAAAAAGGCAATGTCAAAAAAAGCTCAATGAACAAACCTTCCAGCTGGGAACATGGGACGATGGCAACATGGGGGAGCCCAGTGTACAATAATGAGGGTGGTCTGGCAGCAAGGCTGAGGCAGGACGGGACCATGAACGAGTGGGAGATGATGTGGAGGATGGGGAGGATGGAGGATAAAACGGAAAGGCAGTGCCTGATCCGTTGCTGTGTAGGTAAGGGGAACTCGCTGGGCTGCAGTGGTCAAAGCCATTGGATAACTGAATGGGTGTAGGGTGAAGAACAAAAACAGAAACATAAAACATAATGGGATAAATTCACAAAAGAAAATTTACAAACATAAATGACCATTGATTAAAACAAACACTGAAGAAAATGAGGGAGATGAGGAGATGTGCGAAAAATATCTTCCTAATTCCTTTTTATCAAACTTTATTACACAGATGTACCATTCCACTCTTATATTTATTATTAGGGGGTTAAAGCACCACAGATAGTTAGGGAGGAGTGTGTTTCACCTTGTCAATGTGCTGAGTGGTAGTAGCAGCGGCCTGAGTGGAGGGGGAGTCACTGTGAAACTGTCCAGTCTCTGACATCTCAGAGGAGCTGGAACTGGGACAGGGCTGGAGCAGCGAGGGCAGCAGAGAGCGGCAGGCAGCAGAACAAAGTGAGAGGAGAGGGGAAGGACCCACATCAGCAGGTAGAGAGAAGAGCAGTTTGTTAGTATGCAGGGACAACCTTTCCACAGATCTCAGCAGTTACACATGATCACAGCCAAGTATATAGGAGGTGGACTGGGAGTTGCACCAGCACTAATTGCGAAGGCATCAGCAGCAGTGTTACATTAGAAGTGTTTGTTGAAAAAAAGCACAGACATAGCTACTCATCTCTTCGGTATGTGTGGGAGCAATCATAACCACCAGAGCAAGTCAAGCTAAATGAGAGGCCTGTCATTTGCATTTAAAGAGTGCTGTTAGCAAATGGAGGCATGATTATGTTGTTTATATAATGATACTTAATCCATGCCTACTGGGAAATTGTCTTTTTGCTTGACACATAGGGTAGTAAATAGATCCACATTAAGCAAAAGCAATAGGCTGGTGTTAGCGGAAATAAAATGGAAACAGAGCTTTGAAGTGAACTCTGCGAAGCCACATCACTGTTTGGCTCAGAGACGAACTACTGCAGCTACAAGTGGGAGGCCATGAAAAGACTGGAGGCTGCATATGGGTCAGATTGTGTCTTGCCAAACCACCTTCGCTACATCATAAAAGTTGGAACCTAATGATACCAGTGTGTTCTGGACAGGGGAGCTCTGATTCCTGGCAGCCTCACAACAGTAAACTCCACAGCGTCTCAACCACAAACCTCACTCTGTCTTCCAGGACCATCTCTCTGAAAATGATCTTAAACCCCTTTTTTAAATGGCCAGATATTGTTGACATAAGGCGACCTGATGATTCTAGTGACCGTAAAATGCAACTGATGACACTAAGTTTTATTTTTCTTTGATGCGTGTAATGAGTATATGTCTAAGTACTTTCAAGACTGTGCATGTTTACCAAAACAGCCGTCTGTCACAGCGGTCTGCTCTTTAATAGTAGGATGAGAATCATCTGATTTTCCCCTGGGCTAAAAGAGAAGCAGACTAATTTCCTGTGTGTTTATGCTATAATAATACAAGTCAAATGACTTCCATGATGACATACCCTTCCTGCTGCCAGATAGTGGCTAGGGAGATGTGTGAGAAAAGATGTGTGAGCTGCTTTGTGGATTTCTCATTTGGGGTTTTCTCTGTCTGACTATACTGGCATGTAAATCATACAGAATGTAGTTTTATAGTCAGATGCTTTTCTGTGGCCAAAATTACAGTAGTAAGTGAGCGTAGGTTTTTTCTTACCTTTGTTTCAGCTGGCATGGGTGACGATGACTTGGACGATGCGTACTGGTCATGTGAGGAAGAAATGAAGCCTGAGTCGTGGGAGGAGATGCTGGAGAGACGAGCCGGGGCTGGCTGGGGTAGTGTGGAGCTGCGGTACCGGTGGCGTGGGTGATGGAGGTGGAAAAGGTGGTGCGAGGAAGAGGAGGAAGAAGAGGAGGAAGGAGAATGAGAGTGGGAGCCACTGGATCCCCTGGAGTCACTACTGTTAACGCTGTTCAGACTACTGTGAAAGGGCATGGAGTGAGGACAAAAGGCAGAAGTGACAGACAAAGGGAAAGGAGGATCAAGTGCACCCAAGACGTGAATTAAAGAGGGAAAGTTCAGCGAAATAGGAATATTAGAATAAGGATGAAGGATTGGGGAAAGCGTGGAGGAGACAGGGGGAAAATTATTAACACACCAAACCAAGATGCAGCAGGCTGTGACTAAGGCAAATCTAGTCACAACAACAAACAAGCCATGAATTTATAATAACTGTAATTATAGACTTAAATGATCTTCAGTTTAAGAATATTTTTTGCCTTTGATTGAATAACTACATTACTGCTAAATACACACTCCACAAGAGGCAAAATAATAATAATGCAGACTTGACATCAAAAAGTGACACATCAAAGCATGTTAAATGACTGGAGTAGGGTAATTAAAGATACCAAATATTCAGACCATTTAGGTTCCTTCCCGAGAAATTTAAAAGCAACAGAATAATTATTCAAAGCTGTCAGAAAATATATCAAAAGAGCTCCAGAAAATTGGTTCATGGTCAAAAAAGTGCAGGAACACCAACGCAGCAAAGACCACAAAAAAGATACACCAATAAATGCACGTTAATACATTCAATGATGTACTTGCTAGGTTAAGACAAATACCCTGTGCCCTTATGATTCAATTAAAGTAACCTTATCAGTGGTGTTTCTTTATTTACCCCAGTAAATCTACAAAGAAAACAAACTATTTTTGATGTCTATAGTTTACCACTAGGGGGTAGACAGAGGCTAATAAGCAACAAGGAACTAATCTGCTATGTGCTCAGTATGTCAAGTTATGAACATTGTTTTGACAAGGCTTCTCTGTTTCATTTAAATGTTGCTACAAGTCATGTGATGCAGTGAAAGGGCCTACCTGCACATGCTAGATTTTCTGGACACAGTGGAGCTTGGGGAAGAGGGAGGTGTCTGATAGGACCAACTGAAGTCTGAGCCCTTAAGGTCAAGAATCACCTGGGAGAGAAGGAATCGTTTCTCAGAGGTTTGTGAGTGGAAAATATATTAAATTGTTCCAATCTTTTCTAGTGTTGTTGTTTATTTTCACCTGCTCACTGGCAGCCGGGAGTTTGTGTGGGTCAGAGGTCAAGGCTTTGAGGTCATCAGAAATGGCCTGGAGGTGTGTGACCTCCCCCAACATAGAAATCTCCTCATCCTAAAAAATAGCACAGGAGCAAATTTAACACTTACTGTAAAAGAATGATTTTTAATTCAACAGAAACTTAATAATTCCATGAAGAGTGACTCAACTTATTTTTTTTTATGTTGTTTTTGGTTGTGACAAACATTTACTTTCATACTCTACTTCTGTACTCACCACTACAGGCTGCAGCAAGGCTACAAAACAGCAAAACCTTTGTCGCTCCTCTATGAGAGCCTTCCTCAGAGCCTGCTTCTCTGTCTCTTCAAGCAGAATGTATTTATCACTGACATCCTGCATAGCACTGTCCAACTGGGGTTGAATATCTCCTCGACCTTGTAAAGACAAAGGAATTGCAAAGTTATTTTCCTCTCATTTATCAAGTTAAAAACTAGACGGAAATAAAAGTAGTCTACTATTTTATTCATACTAAAAATGTGTACTTACTATGGAAAGCTATGTTAGCTTGTAATAATTTTGAAGAATAAAGAATGGCATGCATGAATACAAAGAAATTAATAACTACAGATGGATACAAGTGACATCTGATGCTATTAGGTGTCTTAATCAAATCAACTAAACATTGTTCTAAGCTGCAGTATACGATTTGAATGAAAGGACTTTAAGGTGGGAAGCAAGTACTATCCGTTATAAGGGGTACCACGAAGGTTATAAACTAATCTCTATATATTTTTAAAACCTTTGCTCTGTGTAGTGCTAGTGGTAAACACAAACTTGCCCCATTGTTGACTATCTCTTCTATGCTCTTTGATAAACACTGTAATTCCCAAGTGGTTTCAGAGTTGTGTGTATAGTCAAGTATGTTAAGAGAGGCAACCCTGAAGCCAAATCAAAGCCTCTTGATGGAGGCAGTAAGGCTGGCGACTGCCCAGGGCATTATACAGAGAGCATTATCTACTCACTGTACTCCAGACTCAAGTCTTACACATCCAGTCCTTACTTTGATAAACCAAAGCCACAAGGAAAAACTGTGGTCTGTATGTCTAGGAGAAAATTATCAACTATTGTCTTTTCCTGACATTCGACACACATGTTGTGCAAATCAATAGTATAAAAACATAGTTTTATTTAAGAAATGGAAAATATGGTCCCCTTATCGAGAAGACAGTGTGATACAAAGATGAACCTCTGCTTTTTTGTCAGTCAACCATACCACAATGCACTGTAAATGACCGTGAAGCATCATTACAGTCCACAAATAGTGAATGGAAAAGCGAATGAGAGGAAAATCTGCTGCCACAATGCATCCACTTCTATCAAATTGGTTGACAGTAATTACATCTGACTCATTCTTTTAATCATAAGTATGTAGACTTAGTAAAAATATACTTCCTATGTTCTACTTTGACAGATGAGCAAAATTTTGTCTTTAAATGTTCCTCATTATCATATTATGCTTAAGCCACAGATTAGACATTTTAAACTATATAACTTTAATGAAATTCCACACAAAAGTAAATGCTTTAATTTTGTGAATGTTGACAAAACAAATTAAATTTCCATACAGTACACTGGAGGCTTTTTTTGGTATCCGTGGAATGCGAGTTCTGGCTGGGTTTAAGGA
Organism: Bostrychus sinensis; assembly: GCA_020698575.1. NCBI lineage: Eukaryota > Metazoa > Chordata > Actinopteri > Gobiiformes > Eleotridae > Bostrychus > Bostrychus sinensis. The sequence continues at coordinate 19,121,733 of CM036247.1, forward strand.
AGTTCTTACTATGACAATATAGAAGCTATAATTTAGTACAACTACTGCCGAGGTTTACAGACCAAAAAGTTATAATGAGAGGATGAACTGTACATTTTCAGTCCTTTGTATTATGAAACTTTAAAATGCGCACTTAACATGTAGGAAACATGGATAAAAGCGTAATTAGAACATGGTAGAATTACGTTTCCAGCTATTTAAAACAATCTTTTAACAGGTTCTGTCCAGCAATTTTTGCAAAAGGTCCTGACCACATTAAAAGTTTTTTTTTTATTCCTAAAGCCAATAATGTTGAGGTGTCTCACACGGATGTGGTAAAATAAGACACAGCTTTCTGATTTTCTCTTATTTCTTTAGGACCTGACAGACTGTACTTTCTACATCACCAGAGCAGTTTTGGACAGACACTACTGTAAACTGAGGTACAGTGTCTCAGCCTGAATGGAAATTGTTATTTTTTGTCCATTGTTATTCACAATAGAGTGCTCTTGTATTTGTGTAGAAACACACACTGACATAAAGTTCAGATCCTAATGAAAGGTAAGGAGACAGTGAACAATTTAGCCTAAGCTTAAAGTTTCAGGGATCATGTTGATATACTAGAGTTGTTTTTCTTCTACTTAACTTGCAGGAATTAGGAGTCTGAACCAAGATGAATACAGAAGGTGTTACGTTAGCTCACAGTCTGCACATGTACAGCCACACACAAATAAGATTAGCTGTACAGTTTTCACATGACAAATTATTTCATTAAGTAGCAGTCACAGGCTGTTTCTTAGGCTCAGGCGCCAAGTTAAAAAAAATAAACACCCTCACAAGACATATTAAACACTGTAGAGGGAAAAAAAAAGAATGAAATGAATTTTGGAATCTTAATGCAGCAATATTTTCATTCTCTTTTACTTATTGGAGCACTCCCATCTTAGCATTTGTCTGAGAACACTTTTTTTTTATTATTATTGCTTAACCAACTAAGTTTATCCAGGCTTGAGACCAGCATAAATAGTACACCTTATGTGGCTGAATTAAGTACATCAAGATGAAGTAGTACCTTTGTCTTTTCATACTGTAAAGGCAGAATGATGTATAGATACAGAAGAGCAAATGAGGAAACACAACAATCAACATTAATAACAAAGACAGATCCATAAAAATATGAATCTGGCTACAAATTACATGTATTTACATGTATTTATATATGTGAGACAAACTACACATGCCACTAAAAACTAGCCATCTACTTTTATTCTACATCACATGATACATTTTATTTCCCTGGACTAAAACCTACTTACCCCAAGTGTCAGCTGAAGAAGAAAGATGGTATCAGAACCACATGGGGACAAGGAGAGGAAAAACATTTGTCCGTCACTTTGATAGAAACTTTCATTACTTATCAAACCTCTAACCTAACCCCAGTTTTTCTTTTCAAGTTGCTTTGGTTCCAGTGTGCAAGGTATTTTTACAGGTAGATGAATATGTTTATAGAGGCTGCATGAAGACCGTTGCAGAGGGGTAAGCGTGGGCCTATTGGATTGTGTTTGCCATGTAAGGTAATGTTTAAACGGAGGCTAATCGCTAAGGCCTAACTGCTGTCAAATAAATATACCCATATATCCAGTCTGTTTTTCCTCTGCACTCTGCCATGAACCTGCTCTATTGTTTAACACAACAACAAATCATGTGTTTACCTTTCTTTGCTTTCTTCTGAAGTTTGAGGGTGTCTGAAGACTTCTTCTTTATTTCTTGGCGAGCTCTCTTATACTCTGAGTAGGAAAAATAACAATATACAGTTTATGTAAAAAAAATATAGTGCCACAGTGATATACAACTCATTATGGACAGATTATGTTTATGTGATTTCAAAGGTAGTTTAGTGATACCTTTAGCGTGGTCCTTGTCCAAAGAGTTGACTTCTCTTTTCCACTCTTCCATCTGTTCTTGCAAAGGGCCAACCAGACCCTCCATGAATACCCTGCAATTAAAGCCCATGATTAACAATAAAAACAATGCTGATAATTACAAAAACATAGCTGTTTTTGCTATATGTTGAACAGATTATTTCTCAGTCATATAGCTGTCACATAATGTTACACGTGTTGTTATCTTTCTGACTAGAGTATGGTTATGTTTGTCAATTATTAACAGCGAGAGTGAGTGTCTAACAGCTTGTCACAGGAGGAAATAGGAGTCTTGCAGTCCTGTCTGTCAATCATTACCCTGGTGTGTCCGTCTCCTAGGTTTGTGAGTCAGTTTAAGAGGCTAGTCACTGGGCAGCTGCAGGATTAATGCATGAAACTAAAATTAGGCTTCTCCATCTTGCAGACATTTCTTAGACAAGTGTGCGTCTGTGCCAGTGGGTGGGTGGTGGCCACAGCCCCCCTGTGTCCGGACCCTGCTATGGAGATCCAAGTGGAATCTCTCCTGAAATGCCACCCGAAATTAGAGAGCCCCTTGTCTGACCAGTGTGTGTGGGTCTACATTGAAACATTACAGATGCTTGTAGGGCCAGACAACTCGTCTCTTTTCATGCATTCCGATATGAGGGGCGTTTTCACTGGAGCAGGCGCTTGCAAAATATCCAGAGAATATAGTGAAACCACAACTTGCATACATACATTTTATAGGCCTGTTCTCTTAAGGGGTGGGTCAAAACACTATAGATTATAAACACTGAAAAATGCAAGAAATAATAAACCACAATCTCTCTAAATGTTTATCTAAAAGGGAGATTTAACAAGTATAGAAAAAAAATCCACAACATATGGGAAGCATTATATCACATAAAGCAAAATAGTTAAGGTTTTCTTACATAGAAAAATGCTTCAGTTTGGCCTCTATGCTGCGATGTCTCATACACATCCTGGTCAGAGCGGAGCCAATGTCTCTGGTTCCACCTTAAAAAAAGAACAAAAACATTAAGTTTATGTCAAATTATTATTGAAATGCATATAAAATAAAACACTTTATACTACTGCTGGCAATTACTGAGTACACATTGCACTATTTTTGGGTCAAAAAGAGATAGATGTTGGTACTTAAAGCTAGTGTGGATTTCCTTTGAAGGAGGCTAACTGTCTACTAAAAAACCTGAGGCAGGACAGCTAAACAGGGACATGAAACTGATTGACAGGACTATTGTCTGGCAGCTCAGTGTGACTTGCTGCTTTCTCAGTGGGACCCAAGTACATCTGTGTGAGTCTGGTGTGTGCCTGAGAGGAGAGTGAGAATCAATGTGTTTCGTATAAAGTTGGGTTGCAGTGTTCCTCCCCAACAGGGCCAGCCATTCTGTTGTCAGCATAGCCTTTGCTTCATGCAGAGACTTGCACACAGACCTGTCAGTCACTTCCCGAACCCACATACTGAGATTTACAACACACACCGTGCTGTCACTTGTCGAATCAAAAGTGGCCCAGAGTTAATGAAGGACTCTTTGACCTATGCATAGTGCCAACAATATTACAATGTTCAAGAATGTAAAAGGGAACACGTACTGACTGAGCAGTGTATTTTGAATGTAAATGTTTTTTTGTATCTTTAAAGTTATATTGTTTAGGATTTATTGGGAGTCCCTCTGTGGCCATTAAACCCAAACTTTGACTCAATCCATCCATTCATCCATGTGTCTATACTACGAGTGCTTGTTTTCACAAAGGGTGTGGCTACTAGTTACCAAGAAGCCCTTTCTGTTACACAATGCCATAATGCTCAATCATTCATGCGTCAGCATGTTTAGTCATCCTATATACAGTTATTTTTATCTGCCCACGATTCCCTGCCTGTTTGTTAAAGGTGGGGCCTAGAAGATACCGCAGTGCCACAGGAAAGCCACGGGGGCCGCAAGAAAATTAAAAAGGCAGACCATTCGAACACTGGCACAAGTTTCAACCCGGACTAGCACTGTCAGGGGAAGAGTTGGGTTTCAACACATCATTCACTGGCTTGTACACCACCCACTTCCACTTCTAGATTTGATATGAGGCAAACTACACAAGATGAGAAATCTGCTGCAAGCTATATCCACAGGTGGAGACAGATATGTGCGAAGTTACAGTCAAAGGGTTTATGAAATTATAGCCAACTTCATTTCCATGTCATTAAAGTATCATTAAATCAAAGCTCTCATTTTCAAATAAGAAATAAATGTACAGCAAATTAATGCAAAAATGTATCCAAGTAGTAAGTGTGACTTGTGTTTAAAATGGTATATAGGTCAACAGGATAGGCTTGTTTTGTGTTTTTTTCAGGACAGAAACCTATTATTGGTACTGTTTGCTTATTTTGTACTTTTGTGCTCTTGGCTGCATAGGTCTGCTCTAACTAGCACCAAGTGAGCTCTGAATAGAAATAGCTTCTTTGGCAGCTCCAGTTGTCTGCTACACATAGACCACTGCTTTATGTCTGTATAGAGGCATAGCTAGATGTCAATAGAAACACTCCCACTGTGACGTGGGGTATGGGAGGCGTATAATTATGCCCACAACACTTAAAACTAGTTGAGAAGACAAACATACAGTCACGCTATAAAACAAATGACTTGCTGACTAAAATGCGAGTCAGCACGTAACAACATTAGGCAATCAGTTACACATAGATAGCGTCTTTCATTTACCATGCCTTATACTGAATTTCTATGAATCAATGTGTGTCATCTTGTAATGCCAAGTAAACAAATGCTTTCCTATAACAAACCCTTTTGTCACAGATGGCTCAGTTTTCTGTGGGAACGGTCTGCAGGGACATTTGTGACAGAGGTGACACTTTTCCAATGTGTGTGAACAGAGGTCAGTGAAGAGAGAGCAACAGCATGGCCACTTGATGTCAGGTTGCCAAGCCTGTCTCTGTCCTTAACACCCTCCCAGACTGCCCAGGAATCTCACACAGTGCTGACACACTCAAACCCTTTACAGACATGGACTATCCTCTGGACCTTCAGTCTATCTGGAGGTACTAAATACACCAAACACAAATTTCATAATCTAGTCCTAATCTGAAAATGTCATCTCTTTCTGTGCATTTCTGGAACAGTATTACTTTACACATAGCTGTAATGGCCTGACAATATTCGATGCAACAGGAAACCATCAATAAGGGACCAACACAGTGGGGCGCATACACGATACTAGAAACATGATACAGCACAATTCCCTAATTTCAATCACAATGGAGCAGCCTAAAATCTCTCTAACACTGAACTACTTTGCACAGTGGCTTCTTATAGGCATTACTGGAAGATTTTACTCGCTAACCAATGTTGAGAATAGTCCATAATCAAAAGCCATATTATTTCAGGCACATATAAAAGACATACTTGACATATAATTCGAACACTGATGGGAGGGAAAGAAGGATTTGGCCAATGAATTCCTTGTGAATCTGAGAAGCTTGGTAGCTAAACCTGGCTCAGTATGGGCACCAGATGGTTGCCATTAACTATGGGCCAGTGGTTACACTGATAAGAGGCTAGAGCCCATGCAGCTGGATACACACACACATAAACTCCCCAGCTGGACAGAGCTGAGGCAGGCTGTTCACAAGCTAATTAGAGAGCCAGAGAAAGTAAAAGGCAGAGTCCACACCGAGCTGGCTCAACTTAAAGACTTCTCCATGGCCTGCGATCAAAAACACCTGCTGCTTTTCATTTATCTTATGTATTTGTTTAAAAATAAAGCTATATCCTACTTTGACACTGTCCAATAAAAAAAAGGACAACAAAAGTAAAAACAATAGTATTATTTCACCATTTTTACTAAATGAGTTCAAACTTAAAACATAACCTTCTACACTGCACGCTCTACTTTGCATGTATGGAGTACACTGGGACACAAAGTCCGAGCTGAGCATTTGGAGTGCCCAGATGGAGCCACCCACAGCGCACTGTCCCAGGCTGGCATTTTGTTCATTGATTTACCCTTTGAATCTGCTAGCCTACTACAACTCTTAACCTACAAAGAAACAAGCAGAAAGTAAAGGGGAAGAATGTAGCGTATAAACAGTGATTAATAAATGGCTATGGTTAATGGTAATTTAATCAGCAAACCTTTGGAGAGTAAGGGTCAGAGTTTTAATGTGTTTCAAGGTCAAAAGCCTGTAAGAGAACTGGACTTTCCTCCTCATTCATCAGGAGCTGCTGACATAAAGTCATCATGCCCATTTTGCACAGTCCACAGTCAGCAAGTCTAGCTTCAGTATAGGACCCAACAAATGCAAACGTGTGGACAAACAAACACACATACACCTGCTGTATAGGGCCCGCGCTGACTCCAAACACACATGGTCTAACTACAGCTGTCACTGAGGCGTGAAGAGGAGGAGACTTAACAGAAATTTAAAAAAAAAAATGTACTCAAAAGACTGTGAAATAAAAGACAGATACAGGAGCCATGACTGTAAAGCACAACCCTATAAAAGCAGCACTATCTGTCTTAACTTTTAATATAACTGAAGAAGAGATAACGTAAGGAGAGGCGGCCCATCAAAGTTCATTGTGCAAAGGTAGTCAAATCGTAGGGAAATGAGTACATGGGGAGGGACAGTTAACAGATGAGATATGTCTCATTGTTAAACCCTACACCTATTCATTCATTTTTCAACTTAAAACAAAAGACAAAAGCTTGTCTCTGTTTTTTGGCACTTGCCTTTATTTGATAAAATATCTTTTATTTGATAAAGAGTCATTTACAAATGTTTCTGTGTGACCTGGCAAAAGAAATACCGTTTTTAAACATCAATCCATCCATCCATCTTCTACCACTTATCCAGGACCAGGTTGCGGAGGCAGCAGTCTAAGCAAAGATGCCCAGACTTCCCTCTCCACAGACACTTTCTCCAGCTCTACCGGGGGAACCCCAAGGTGTTCCCAGGCCAGCTGAGAGACATAGTCCCTCCAGCGTGTCCTAGGTCTTCCCAGGGCCTCCGTCTGGTGGGACATGCCCAGAACACCTCCCCAGGGAGGCATCCGAAACAGATGCCTCCCAAGACAACATCATCTGCAAAAAGCAGAGGTGAAATCCTGTGGTCTCCAACCTGGACTCGTTCCGGCTCTTGGCTGCGCCTAGAAATTCTGTCCATAAAGACAATGAACAGAACCGGTGATAAAGGGCAGCCCTGCCAGAGTCCACCATGCACCGGGAACAGGTCTGACTTACAACCGGCACTGCGGACCAAGCTCATGCTCCAGTCATACAAGGACCAGACAGCCCATAGAAGAGGGCTCTGGACCCCATACTCCCAGAACACCCCCCCCACAGGACACCATGCGGTACATGGTCGAACGTCTTCTCCAAATCCACAAAACACATGTGGACTGGATGGGCGAACTCCCATGAACCCTCAAGCACCTGATAGAGGGTATAGAGCTGGCCCACTGTTCCAGGGCCAAATCGGTCAAATTCTCCTCTCCAGCACCCTGGAATAGACTTTCTCAGGGAGACTGAGAAGTGTGATCCCCCTGTAGTTGGAACACACTCTCCGGTCCCCCTAGTTTTTAAACAATTCTTTACAATATGTTGTATGTTGTATGTATGTAATGTTGTGTATGCTGATATTGTAGAGTCAGCAATCGGCTTATATGTATACTGTGCAGTCCAGTCCTCGTTCACTATAAAAAATGGCACTAATATATTGATATGATCATGAATATAATCTTGAATTTGTTTAAATATATGACTGTTAAGTGTTGTGCCTCTGCAGTGCAGTGAAATGTGGCCTGAATAGTAATGCACAAGACTCGCATTACCCTGGTCTCGGCTCAAATCTGTATCTTCTCATGTGATTCAATTTAGTTCTCCCTTTCTGCCCTCATCCTTGCTTCTTTTTCTCTGCTTGTCAAACTGATTTTTCACCTCTCTCAGGCTAGCCCCTCTATTATCAATCTTCTATCCACCTCATCTTTTACATATTCGATCGTGTCTCCACAAGGAAAAATTCACTAGAACAGCTGATGAATGTTATAAGCTCCAGAAAAGGGTAAAGCTTTCTCCGATGTGTAAGGATAAAGCTGATGCTGCTAACAGTATGTGTGTCGGTGTGCCACTGAGGTGCTGCAGCTGAATACTGATGAATGCTCCTCTAGTAATGGTGCCTGCAGCTCTGCTCCAGCTCCTAGTGTAAAGCATGTGGAGACGAGGACAAGAGGATAATTAATGGCAAACATCATCTCCAACAGTAGATTATTGTAGATGCAGCTTATGGTCCAGTTAACCAGGGGAATGTAAAAAGTTGATGAGCGCAACGCAGTAGCACGGTTGAGAGCATTTTAAAGAGATCATGCTTAAGGCAGTCTGTAAACAAACTATTAAAACTAATTGGCTGAAGCATTGTCTCGCACCCTACAGTACTTTTGCAGCCACTTTCTGTTTTCTTCCTCCTTTTACTCATTTACCATTCATTCACTGTAGATTGAAAGAAAACTTAAAAAAATATATATAATTTCTTGCTTCAAGCCATTGTAATTAAAATTCTAAATCAGTCCCATTTTCAAGAAAATTTCACTTTGTAATTCTGAGCTCAGATTTCAAATCTGATAAACTCAAAAGAACAACTGTGTGTGGTCTCTAGACAGATCTTCTGGTTGCCAGTAGTCTCCAAGCAGAATTGATATGTAATAATGTATGCTAACTTACAGAGCTATACTGAATGTTAAATTTAGATGCTCAGCAGTCATGAGACCTGTTTTCCTTCTATATCCCTTTGCTTTTTTTCCATTTACTCTGAAGGAAGTTCAGGAAGTTATTTTCTGTGTTTATTTAGGTTTTGTTTTAGGAACAGTGACAGTTTTTTAAACCTCTGCCATTTCTTGTGATGTCTGTCTGAATCTTGTTCCATGATGTTAACATGGTGCCTGAGTTAATCCAGTCAATAAGAAATTGGATAGTTCAATGGGCAGCAAAGACAAGACAAAAATAAACGGTCAAAGAGAATACACTGCGTCGGAAAAGAATGGTGAATGGTGGGTTGTGAGGCACTGCAGGTCAGCAAACAGTAGATAAATAAATACGCACAAAGGAAGATACTTAGTAGACCTACTGGTGGCCCATTAATTCCCGCAGTTGCCCAAAAACTGCTTGTTATAGTCACACTAGAAGATTTGAGAGGTCTCAAATTATCCACAATATCACAGATTTTGTCCATGGCCGAACACATTCAACCACAAAGGACTTGGAGAGCACTATGGTCACAGTGTTTATTACATTATATTAAGAAGAATGCCAGTGAAAGAAAGACCTAAAAAGACAGCACTAATAGGACAACTAAGTGAGCAGATTACCCTAGAGTCCGCTCTTGCTCTTTTCTGGGCTCTGGTGCCCCACTTTGTCTAATTTTCCTTTCTGGGCTGACACACATTCCTCACACAGATAGAAAGGGTTTACTTCTGTATTAATGGACAGCACTTACTGCAACTTACTTTTTGTCATTACCATCCTTTAATTAAAATAGAATTCTACATTAATGATATTAAATATGCATGCACATAACAGACAGAAACCCAATCAGTCTAGATTATAGGCCAAACATGCAAAATGTCATGTCCCACAGTTAATTATTTACTATGGCGTGTGTTATGGTCAAAGGTTTACATGAGCACAGCAAAACAAAACACAATAAAAACCTGAGACAGTGACATGGAGAAGTAAGGTTGAGTAAGATTTTGTACGAATCATTATAATTATGGCTGTCCCATAGTCTCAACAAACTCAACAGCATAAATTAAAATATGGGAACAATAATTACAAGCTTTGATACTACAATAGAAAGTTACAATTATAAGTAACACCAGAAACATTAAACTGTGCCCTGACATGCATGAGTTTCACAGCAAAAGGAAGAACACTTTTTGTTTTATTGCTTCAGAAAACATTTGAACATTTTACATTTACCATCATGAAAAGTGACACAATGACTTACTTTTTGGCATTACTAATGAAAAATGGGTGTGCAGGCCTCAAGGTAAAATGTGTAACAATGATTCATCTATCAGTTAAAAACTATTAGTTTTGGAGCAACGAGTGACTAAATTGGACCTGTAATAGAAAATCTGCCCCTTATACTTCTACTAAGATCAATGGGTTAACCCTAATGTTATATGACAAGAAAACCATGGATTGTTGACACATTAGCAGAAGGCAATGTACTTAAAGCTCACCTCACCTCCACTAACTAGGCCACATATTATATTTTATTTTGTCGCCTGAATGTGCCAGTGACCTTTCCTTTTTGCTGCTGAGAGGGAGTCAGAGGCCTCTTGTCTGTGAGATACTGTTGATAATTTGAACCAGAGACTGAACTGTTTGTAAGTACAACACAACGCGGCCTTGTTTGGAATAATGACTGCCAGATTGAATCTGCTGTGTGTTTGAGGCTTTGCGTGCCCATTTGAATGTGTATGTAAAAGACCCCTATACTGTCAAAGAGTTAGTAACGGGGCAGTCTCCACCCCAGTGGCACCCCACATCCTTCCACCCACACAAATAGGGCCCAGCGCTCACACAACCACATCATTCATTCAGAGTTTATGAAGTGTCTATGGGACAACATGGTTCATGGCCACTCAACTAAATCAACCAGGAGAATGGATAGAGTGCCAGTTGTATGTGCATGTTATCTAAAACTATAAAAGTAATCATATTGAAAGTACGTTGTAAAATTAATGGCCATTGTTCCCCGCAAAGAACAATTTTAGTAGCTTGACTGGAGACTAAAGTAAGCCTATCCTAGTTAACCTTCAGAGCTTATGCTCTTCTCTGAAGAGTTGATGGTTTCCTACTGTGCATGTGTCCACTGTGAATCTCTGTGTGTCCTATGGTAATTTGTAGCTGTTGCATTTCATTATCATGTCACCCATTCAGCCCCACTTTGTCCTTGAAAGGAGTTCAAGTGAGCACAAAGTTCCTAAAGAAAAACAACAAGCTCTGAGTGCATGGCTGTCAAGGACCAGCTGTGTTTGCACCTGGCCTTGAACGCATCGACACAGACTGCAGGGCAGAGATGAAACCTCGGCTGTGAATGGCATTGCTTTCAGGCTTATAAAGATTTTGGCAAATCAGGTCTATTTGGATAGAGGAAGACGAATTTATGGCTGGCTTCTGGAACAACCAATTACTGTCAAGTCTCTGTTAGACATATCTGTGCTGCAGAGTAAACTGTTAATTGTTGTTACAAATGCCAGGGATTTGTCATACAGTTTCTAAATGGTCAAACTAACATGCTTGGCAAACTATTATTGTCATCTGAATGTTTGTATTTAAACTTTTCTGTGTAGGGGTGTGTGACCCAGTAATAAAGCAAGAAAATATATTGGACAATATTGTACATTTAATGTAACACAAATAACTTAGCAAGTGGTGTTATGCCTTTAACAGCTGTAGTCTAAAAGCAAAACAGGAGACTTTTGTCCGCTTAAGCTAGAATTTATCTCAAAAGTTTACAACATTTTGACATTTCCACCCACACTACCAATAATGCTATGGTTTCCAAGTGTATCTGCAAAATTACAAGGCCAAACTATCTCTTTCTTGTCATATCTGGGCTCCAATCAAGGCCACAGGGGCAACACTAACCTCATTTATAAACACTTAAAGGCGGGTTAAATTATGCACATTTGACACAGGATGGTTTGACGGTCTGACTCATACTGGTCCAACAGGGTTTCTGTTTAAACAAAAAACAGCTTGCTTACGGCCTCATACACTGACTGTGCATGCTCGTAGTCAGGTGCACCGGGACAACATGTTTTAAAGAGTTTAGCCTACTGCTGCGCTAAAATCAGGTTTCCACAGGGGAATCTTATGTCTTTTCCATTTGGCTCAAAACACACAAATCACTCTTACTAGAGCATCTGAATTTATAATAGCAGATGTTCATTAAAACAGCTGGCATGGGCTAAATCTGCCAAAGGAATTTTCTATGTTTGTGTTCATGTGCAAACTCAATGGCTTGGTGCATGAAAAGACCAGCCCTAAATCAGCTCGAGGAACCTCTTGCCTCTGACACAGATAATTCAATCCACTGGGTCGCACATTTTGATCATGAATAAGTGTATGAGTCTATGCGAGAGTGTGTTTGACCCATTAACCAGCATAATTGCCGGTTCCAGTCATCTGTGAGATTATTCAGGATTGGTTCAGGGCAATCAAGGGAGAACAGAGAGAGGATTGAAGCACTGAGAAAAATCTAGGTCTGCTCTGGACACTGGGCAGGAAATGGACATGGCCAGTCTGGTCTAGGCCTAAAGCTGGAAAAAAAAGAGCACAGAAGGCTTTCAGAGTTTTGAGACAGTGGGTTAGTTCAGGGTGTAACACAGAGTCCAGCTATGAAGCAGACGGGTAGAGAGGAACCTTTTTATAATAGAGTGGTGTGGGGTCTGAATGTGGCAGAGAATACGGAAAGCACAGTGAAAGGTTTGAAATACAGTCTGCCAGACCTAAATCTATGACATGTTGGTGCCAAACTGAACTCTTAGACTTACAGTGACAGTACAAGGAGCTTTCTGTAATTTAATGTAACCAGATCCCACCAACAATAATTTAATCTGGATTACATCTTTACTGTAAACAAAATAAGACGTTTTGCAGAAGGTAGCCCAGACTGTGCCCTAGCAAACAGGAACAGAAAGCTCTTTGAGAAAAGAAGGCCAAGCATATTCCACTCTAATGAATGTGTTCATGCGTTTGAAGCATATTCTTGTCTGTAAGTGCACACTAGCTCAGGGCTTTAGTTTGTTTTTTCTATCAGTAAGACCAACATGTGACTTCAAAGTTCAACACACTCATCTAACACTTTAGTCTCAAATAAACAGGTAAATTGTGTTCAAAATCCTGTAGCATTAACTCTCTAATTATTCTTTAAAGTTTAGAACACAGAATATTTTTCAATGCTACTAAAAATGACAGGCAGAGATAACATTTAACAGTTGGCTGCAGCTTTGCTCTGCATTAGCAGTGGCACCCAGTGCATTAGCAGATGCCTGAAAATAGTAAAAAGTAAATCTTAGGAGACACTTGGCCTCTACTAACCAACATGTCTACCTATCGCTGTTCAACACTGCTGTTCTGTAGCCATATAAAATATACAGGGATTTCTTTTATAAAGTAAAAGTGCAGTAATTATTTCCCGGACAACAGTGCTCTAGAATGAAGTTATTTTCAGGTCTCATTGTAGGCTCTCTGGGCCTCAGTGGAACTAAAGTACTCCATAAGGAGGGACAGCAGGGAAGTTAATAGGACACGGGAGAGAGGCTGGACAATAGGTTAATGCTGGACACAGAACAAAGGCAGAAAGAAAGCACTAGGTTCTTCTGTGTTTTTGAGGCAGATGAGACTGAATTAATGTAACTAGTAAAGTCAAGCACAAAACAGACACAAGTTGAGAATTGGCTACTGGATGACTACAATTTACTAAATAATGATAACAATAGAGGACACTGTCAAAACCAGCAAGAGGTTTTTAGACATTTACACCAGTGCTAATGATATTACAACTATACAAGGATGAATGACTTTAAAACCTTTCCACTGTAATGACAAACACTTATTATACAGCCTTAACCCTTAGCTTCCAAATAATTTTTCGTCTATAACCACTGAAATTACTGGATGAGTTACTGCACCACGCAAGTGCAGTAATTATCATCTTTACACACATTAGAGCCGTGATAGAGGTTTTTTTACTTCCAAAGCAGTAGTAACAAGCTTCTACAAGTTAGCTTTGTGGCAGGTGTCTAATTCATGTCTGCAGAGGAAGACGTGTCCAAACGCACACCGATCTGGAACTGTTGACAGGACCACTGGGATTAATATACCCCCCAGCTTATGCATACACTTATAAATACGCATCAACACACATATGACTTGTACAGACAGAGTCCACACAGCTGGGAACCCACTAGTAACAAAGCCCAGGTTTTTATAGCTGAGAATTATGCTACAGCAAGTGAGGGAAAATAATGTGAGCAAAGACAATTTAATACATTTTACATTTGTTTTAAATTATGCCTCACTTGCATGCTGATGTTTGCTAGTCTGCACCGAATGATGTCATCTCTGTATGCTGCCTGGTTGCAGTCAGCTGTTTCGCAGTGGCTGACTAAAAGGAAATGGCACTACTCGCCCACTATGTCAATATTGCACTTGCTTGATGAATGGAATACCACAAGGAGGTAGCACTGGACATCACGTCAGCATGCTAAAAATATGATCAGCACAGCAGGAACTGCACAGATGCACAGCATAGACCCATTGTACACAAATGGGCCATTCCAATCCAAGTACTATTGCTAATACTTGTGGTTTGTACAATGTGGGATTCAGACACATCTTGTAGCTTGTTTATAGTCTGTTGCACACTGCTGTATATCCTTTGATGTGTACTTCTTAGCAGAGCATAAAAGTAAAGTAAAAGTCTCTGATGTATTTAAACCATAGTAGAACCATTTTTAAACAAGGTTGTTGTACATGGATAAAGACTTACAGTACTTCCACAATATAAGGCTGGGGCTGTATGAGTAGGTTCAAAACAAAAACTGTTTTGGTCCAACAGGTTTTTACATGCTTGTTTTTTTTCTTCTGGCTTTCAAAAGCAAATGTTGGCTCTTCAAGTGTGACCACAAAACATTATTGAGATTCAGATGTAGATTGATCGGCCTAAAAATGTGAGATAGTGTGAATTGTATTCATTTCTCCATGTGATGGTAAAATTTTATATTTTACATGCTGACAACTGGGCTATAAATTGGGTTTGCTTGCTTACTACGATCACCGCCAATATCTGAAAACAAAAGTATTACAGACAAATACAAAGACGAAAGCTTTAGTCTCACAATTAAGAAGCAAAGTGCCCTTTAGTTCAACAGTCATAAATGTGGTCTCATCTATGTTTATGCTGCTTCCTACCATTATAGTAAAACTGATTCTTTAAGTAATACAACTATGCCATTGGCTGAGTAAGAAAGATTAGATATAAGAAATGTGTTACTATATGTCCCAACTACAATGGAAAATCACATCTAATGCAGACTCCATCCAGGTGCAGCTCTACATCAAAGCTGCCTTGGCGCACATATCCACAAAGACAGCTACCTTGCTTTGTAATGTTGTTGGACAATACAGTAAGTTGATATCTTCCCTGAGCAGAAAAAAAAAACCAATGACTCCAGGCACTACATGTCTGTAATGTACACATAACAAATGTCTTGCACATTTAGTCCTGCTTTAATGACAAATACCTATGTGTAAACTTATACTCCTGAGGCCATGTAGTCCACATTTTGGGGGTGTTCTATGTACTATCAAATGTGGTAAAAGAATGCGGTATTTTCATTTCAGGATAGCGGCTACTGTATGCAGTGATGCCATACAAAAACCAGTGATATTGTGTGTCTATATAAGGTGAAAACTTTTTTTTTTAATAATTGATTGAATGACTGATGAGGGACTCTATTTTTTTGTTTTTCCAATTGTGTTTTTAAGTATTTTTTTTTTGTTTTTGTTTCTATTTGACAGAGACAATAACAATAAGAAACAGTGTGAGAATGACATTTGAGCAAACCGGGCCAGGTTTGAACTCAGGTCACTCAGGTATGTGGTATGCGCTCTACTTGGTGGGCCATCAAGGCAAACCAAACGTTTTTTTACTTACTAATCAATAGCAGAGATTACCAACTTCATCTAATGCAGCCACATCCACAATAAGAGATTCACTGTTTTGAAATTAAAGCACAACATCTGGCATAATTTCATTTTTGGCATCTGACTATTTATCACAAGAGGAAATCCACATCGCCAAAGCCACAACAGAGGGGGGTCACCAAAGTTGGAGACTTATCTGTACAAGGCTAACTTGTGAGGTCAAAGCCAGTGTACTATTTGTGCCAGTCCCAAGCAAAGATAAATACGAAGGGTGTCCTGTGTAAAAAACAATGCCAAATCACTGCATGCAAAGACAAAGATTTGCTGTTAGTATATTCTGAAATTTTAAAACTAGGGTACGTAACATTTGAGCATTCAAATGGTGAGCAGGAAGTCAGTAAACTTTGACGCCTAAGTAAATAGATTTTGCATTTACAATGTTATGTGAACCTCCTCACAAATGATTCAGAATGTCATGCATAGAGGTGAAAGAAAGTAGCGACAGAGCAGATGGGCGATGACGCAGCACCTTTTAGCAACTGTATCTGACTCCTTTGCACCAACCATTTATAATGCGAGTGATACACCAACACATAGAGAAAGACGGAGGTTCATAAAGAAAGATCAAGGAAGAGACTGATGACTGCCTTTTCCACACTCCCTCCTGTGACTGCACTGATAAATGGTCTATCTCAGCTCCTATTAATAGTATCGCATGGTGGTGGAGGTGTCAGGAGTGAAGAGGGATGAGCTCTCGTACTCTCCTTCTGCACACAGCAACCTCAAAACCCAGATGTGGTGGAGAAGAAGAAGTGGGGGGAGGGGAGGCAAAATAGGTTAAAGACCATAGACAAAGGCAGCGGCCAAACTTCAAGCAGCATTTGGACAGATTTACTACCCAGACGATAAAGCAAACAGCCCGCAGGTTTTAGCACCAAGGTGATAAAGACTGAAATTTCCGAGGCACATGTCACTATGAAAATCACAAGAGCCTTTTCACTGAGGTCATGATATATCTTGGGAAACAATAAACAACCAATAGATGTAGCTATAGATATTTATATTGCAATTTTTTATTTTATTATACCACCTCCAACTGCATACATATTCTTACCTCGTGAGTTGGTGGCCAAGTCAGCCACTTTCTGAAAGGCATCCAAGAAGGCAGCCACTGCCACCACAGTCGCCCTGGTGAAAAGGAAGACAAAAAAATGAACAATGTACCAAAATATATGTTTAAACATAAAGTAAATTTAGCATATGCAATTAAATACTGTGGGAAACAGAAATCATACAATAAGTAACAATGGTTCAGACACAAAAGGTCACCCTCTGAAAATGCTGGCAAATTTGATGAGAAGTGATCGGTGTTCTCAAGAGAAGGCAACTAATGATTATTTTCATAATCGATGAATCTGTCAATTATTGTTTCAATTAATCAATAAATTGGGTAGTGAAGTGTGTGTGGTTAAAGTGGTTAAAAAATTGCAGTGTTTTATTTCACATGAAAAAATTTAGAAAATTCTATGAAAAACCACTGAATTTTCATGAAATTTTAAACAAAGCTACAACTGTCACTTGAGGACATTTGGATAGAGCATATATACACACAAACATATTTTTAATCAAAAACACAAAATGCACATTATTTTTAACTGTTTTTGTTCCTTTACTGCTCTGTCTTGGTATTAAACCCCCCTCTCTCAGCAAATGACATGTTTCAGAGTTGATGGATACCCCAGTTATTGATTAAACAATTACTGAACTAGTTGACAATTATTTCAATAACTGATTATAATCAATTAATCTGATTAGTTGTTGCTGCCCTACACAAGAGCAATGCTATCTGGATTTAAAATATGCATAGCTTCAAATTAAAGTAAATTTGCATGTGTGTAAGTTAAAACCGAACCGTGCCCTGCTGAGTGAGGAATTCATGTGTAATTACTTGGAGACTGCTGGAATCTGTCCAGCTCAGCACACCATACTACAGGTCATCTAGGAGGGATATGCCCAACACAAAAATAATGCAAGGCCTCTGGTCTAACTCATATACAGTACCTACTTGTTGTCTTTTTGCATAATATTAATAAATCAATATAAATCACTATTTATGATGGGAGAAAAGGTAAAACCATAAAAGATGCTTGGTGGATGCTGGTTTTGCTCTCTGTTTAACTCATTATATTGAGTGTCTCTTGGTGGTATTTTGAATGACTGCCTGTCTGGCTCACTGACTGAACTGTTATTAAATTAGCTGGAAATAGCAATAGCTTGCTTTATTTGCAGGTCAGCTGATTAGGTCATTCACAAACTGGCTTTCTCATTTCAGACACAACAAAACAAAGACAGTAAAGATCCTTAAAAGACAATGCAGTTGACAAAAAAATCTTTCCAATACCAAATCAGCATGTTGGAGACCAGTGGGAATCTTCCATTACTCAACCTGTGAAATTCCAGACAAACTCATTAAGAGCACTTGAAAAGTTGCTCCGCTATTTAAAAATAAAACCTTTTGTATTGCCTTTTTAGTGTTACTCATAATCCTTTAAGAGTTAAAATAAAACTGAAGCCTCTAGGATAGCCAGGGCAAGTGTTTACCACTCCACTGTGTGTGTCCTCAAAATGATTTATGAACGGAAAAGTCTTGGTGTATATTGGACTCACAGTGTTGTTTTTAACTAATGCTTAAAGTAACCGTTGTCAGCTTTTGATAAAGTTGCAGATAAGGTTAGAGAGAATCCTCAAGCAGTGACCCATGAGACAAAAGAGAATGCACAAAAAAATCCCCTAAAAACCAACACAACACTGTGCTAACTGTATCTAATCTGCTCTAGACAGTAGACACCCACACACAGAGATCTTGATCATTTCCTAATTGCTCAAATATGATATGTAACGTCAGTTAATAAGTAGTGTGTTGTTGCTGAGCTGACCAAAATATCTTGGGGTGTGTCCTGTAAATGGAAAAAGAAACATACACGCAGGCGCATTCAGATTCCTTTCTATTTAAAGTCCGGCAAAGGCATCAAACCAACACTATGCTAATTTATACATTGAGAAATACACATAAAAAAGTGGCATCTGGTAGACATTAGTGTACAGCTATAATAACCAGTATACAGGAACATACCAATTTATTAAAATAAAGCTAATGACCAATATATCTTTTCACTGACTGAAATCTTGGTAGAGTGCGTTGTTGTGCTACTCCTATTTATAAAATCTGAAATGACCCACATGGCTTCAGTGAAGACAATAGACTCCCCATGGACCCTGACATGATGCACATTAAGTACTAGTTTCTGCAGCCTCTAGTTGGAAGGTGGTAAATCAAAATCTTCAAAATAGACTTACAATGTAACGTATAGCCATTCCAGCGCCTCATAATAAGTTCATTTTATTCTATAATTTGCAAATAACTGACACAACTCCTTTAGATGTCTACCTCTTGAATACCTATGAAAACCTATTGACAAGGAATCCTAAATTTAGGTCTCTGCCAATTTCAGAATTTGTGTGGTTGATTTTTGGTGCACTAAATTAAAGTCCTGCTTTGACACAGCTGCATTAACCTCATCCCACCAGACCCAACAGTGACAAGTTAAAAGGGGTCTGTGATTAGAAATCAGCAAGCCTATGTCCCTGCCCTCCTTCTTCAAAGCTGAGCTTGTAAGCACATGTGTCTATGTGAGTATATCCAATAGCTGCTTAAAACCAAAACAGGCAGCAAAAAGCACCATATTTGGAGCAAAAAAAAAAAAATGACAGAACAAGCCCAACACTTAATTGGTTGATTTCCTTGTTGCTTTGTGAAAGGGGAGTAGTCAGGCTAAATTACAGAGTACTTTGCCCGAGGACATCATTAAACACCAGACATATGCTGGTTGGTCACTTATCCAGTCCAAGGGGGAAGGTGGGTGTGTTCGAGCTCTACTGTGCCCCTGAACTTACAGCAGATTACAGGGATCCCTGTGTGGGGTTTGGTCCAGAGGAAAGTGGTAGTTTGGCCAGACTGGACACTGGCTTTAAAGTAAACACAAAATACTTGATTTGTAGGTCACCATGAACAAGCCTATGGAGTCTTTTTATAGCACTCCAGCAAAGCAACATCAATACCATATGTATGCTAAGTATGCCACAACCACTGCGGTCTAAAAATGAACTCCAAAGCCTGGAGTTACCACCTCTGGTCAGCAAGTTGTGTAATGAATGACCAAGATTTCTCAGATTAAAATAGAGATTAGACCACTCTTCCCTAACATGTTATTGACATAGTTGTCAATACATGGGATGTTAAAGTCTTCTTCCTGCATTGCAACTGCAATTATTTTTTCTAGCATTTTCTAGTATCTGGTAAGTAAATATATGGTAGTATTTGTTTTTGATATCATTGTGGTACTTGTCTGAGACAGCTCTGCTACTAAAAAATAGTTGCATTATATGAGACAGTGCTGTGTATAAATTAATGTATCAATTGCATTTATTGCAAAATACTTTTATTATTATTAGTGTACAGCAGAACAGTGTAGTTTATTTTTTTGAAATGCAATCTTATTGTATATTGTTGTTATTGAAAGTAAACAACAAACATATCTAACATCTCTTTGTCTTTATTAAAAAAAGAAATATTAACAAAAAGCTTTTCACAAAAAACAACTGTCAGAGTGTTTTTGTATCTTTTTTGGCCAGACACAGATTACTTGGCAAACTTGGTGATAGTCATTAGCAGCAAGTCTACAAATTCTCCCCTGAGATGTGGTATGGCAGGGTCACATACTTAACCCTTGAATGATGCAGACACTTGAATAACATTTCACCAATAATCAGGTTTAGTGCAGAGAAAATGGGAGATTGGGACTTCCAGTGGCCCCAGGAAGGTATTGTTAAGGCTCAAACCCTTTATATAACTGTCATTATTAGTCTGTAGCAGGACACGTGGACAATTAAATGGTAAGGGAACTGCCATGTATTGTTCATCAAAGAATAATTTGCAGCTGCAGGACACTCTTCCTTACAGTACTTGTTGAACAATAAGCTTTTATTTCAGCTGTCATAAGACATTTGCATCCTGACACGTGGCCACTTAAAACCGACTAGAAGAGGGCAATGGGCATCCATTGTTAGTGAGAAAATTTGGCAGGGGGTGTGCTGAGTTTACAGCGTTACAAAGACAAATTAAATCAGGCTTGAACAGAACTTTAATAGAGAGACAAGTAATGACCTTTGTTGAGAATTGTTAATTTATTAAACTATTATGTGGACTGTCACTGGTGGTTAGGTTTGGGACACGTGGCTTCTAAATTCATGTTTAAAGGTCAGTACATCACAGACATATTATGTAACAGTGGGTATTGTGTCATAAAGCTCTTGGTTTTAGTGCTTTAATTTTGAACATCACTAAAAACATCTCCACAGTAGCATTGTTTGCAGAGTGCTATATCCAGTAGCAACAAGCAGTTAATAACACAAAAACATAGTAAAAAGACTCTCACCTTAGCTGAGACTGTAGTTTGCCAGCCTTGGTGATAAAGTCCTCCCAAATAGGGTAACTGCTCTGTGAGAAAAAAGACACAAACAGATTTTACAATTCACACAGTTACATAAGTATTTTCAAGTGCAACAACATGAGGCCAAGTGTGGCTCACCTTGACTGCAAGGCTAAATACAGATTAACAAAGTGTAGATTTCTATTTCCAGTATCTATTATACATTATTGATATCCACCTTCCAAACAAAATGTATAGAAAAATTGCATTAGGATCAGATAGAGCCTTTACTGCCAAACCCTGTATGTTTGTGGGTCACTGTCACATTACATGTTATATGTTATAATGAATGTAGCCCCATAGGGAAACTATTCTTACCTAATGGTTAAATGCAAAAAAAAAAACTTTCCTAAAACCATACTGAAAGCAGAAGCATGTAAAGATGACATAGTGTTACTCTGATACAATACATTATGACCAAATGTTTGTCACTGTAGTGTTACTATCATCAGAGCCTCGAGGAATGTCTTGTTTTTCTGTTGGACATTGCATCAAACCACAAACTCAACTCACACTTTTCTACCATGTTGTACTGTACCACTACTATACCATGACAATTTTAGATTCTTGGATTTATTAATTATAAGAGTGAGAATAACCATAAAGACATCATGAACTATACAAACTCCACATTGGGAAGTGCTGAAAGTTTGAGTGGTTATTATTCACAAACTATTTGACTCAAGTAGCTATGATGGCCAGCTATGTGACCTACACGTGTCAGACCCCTCAGACCCTGTGGGTACTTTTCTACCCTGACAGCTACATTCTCCACATTCCTTCAGGCACTACAACAGCTGGGAAATCGGCTAATTGTCCCATCATCTGAACTCTGTCAAATATAAGATCAAAATAAGATGCCCTAGTTTTATAATTGCCCGATTGCCCTATTTAGTTTTCATGATGGCTAAAGTAGAAATATCTACACTAATTATAACTCAACTAGTGTTAATAAATAGTCTATAAACATCTTAACAAATTAAATAAACGAATTATTATTATCATGTAAACGACGCCACAAATGCTACTAATACTTCATACTACTAATAATCAAACAAAATTCTGACATTAACTGGAAAATAAAAAAAATAAAAACTCTTTTATTGATTGTAAAGGAAATACACATTTAATAACCTAAAATTATGACAAGTTTTTTTTTTTTTTTTTTACGTTTACGCGGTATCAGTGTTTAGTTCCCAAGTCTGAAGAGTAGGTAAGATAGCAGCCAGTCAACAACAACTAGCGCTAAAACTAAGTTACCTTTGACGAGCAGAGAAGCTGTAAGTTAAAAAGTCAACAAGTTAGGTCAAAACAAGCATATAAAGTGAAGTTAATAATCTTAAAAGCTTTTAAAGGATGCTGAAAAACAGATATAGTTTGAACAGTAAGGTATCTGACTTACTTTCATGTCTGCGATAAGAGTTTGGAAGAGTCCTCCGAGCGCGCTGCATTCCTTCTCTATCACAACCTCCATTTTCAGGACCAACTCCAGTGGTCAGCCCTCGCTTTCAGATCGCCAGCTCCAATCTCCAACCCCACGAAAAACAAAAATTAAACCAGAAAAAAGACTAAAGAGTGTCTAATTGTGTGTGCACTTTAAAAACAACACCAGCGCCTATGTCAAAAAGGTGTAAAAACTCGCTTTTAGTGCCGCGCCATTTACTAAGAAAAGAAGCAATAAGGACGAGAAGAGAAATTTAAATCCCCCTCTCCCCTCCACAGAGGCCCGCTAAAGCCCATAGCTGACCCGCACAAACCTCTGTAGGTGTGTCTCCCGTACAAATGTGAAGTAAAAATCCAATATTTTCAAGTAGCAGTAGAGATTATTCCGAGTTGGACAAGTAACCGAGGTAAACGCCGGCTCTCGAGTCACTCACTGCTTCCCAAAAACACTGGCGGAGAAAAATAAACGGAGAGAAAGAAGTCAAGCTCCGCAGACACAGGAGTACTTCCTGTTTGAGGAGGTGTGGAAAATATTTTTAAAGTAAGCAGTAATTGGGACGTCCCGTTACATGCTGAACGAATAAATCGGACAGTTTTTTTGCGGATCATACTGAGAAGTGTGGGGCTAAATAAGTTTACGCGGTGACAGCAGCAAATTTATTTTTTGAAAACTTGTTTTCAATGAGATGCCGCTTTATACCTTTATTGTGAAGGGAGTGCACTACGCATTCGTTTCTACGGGTGCGTCACTTTACTTGACTTTATGCAAAATACTCTCTCGAGACTAAAGGTAAACCTAACTCACTGTTGTTGTTTTTCGATGTTTTGTGTTTCCTTTTATTTCCCACTGTTGCTATTCCTATATACATTTTACTCTTTTAACATCCGAGATGTGGATCTATTGGCACAATCTGCTTTAAAAGCTATATAGTTGCATGCATTCATATTAGCCACCTTTATCATAGTTCAGCGATTGTTGATTTTTCTTTTGCACATTCTCAAAACTAGAAAAGGGGTTATTCGTCATACCAATAATAATAATATAATAAAAAAAATCAGATTAGTGACATCTAGTGGCAAAAACATAAATGAAATCAAAAGCAAAATCAACTTTCAACAATATAAATAGATATTTCTTTTTTAAGTTTTATTCAGGTGATTCACAGTTGAACTGAAAAAATACTGTATTAAAAGGTGTTTAGAATGTTTTCCTAAGATACTGGCAAAATACTGTAGCTATGCTTTGTTTGTGATGTGGTGACCCACAGAGGAAAAAAGAAAAATTACATATAGAGGAAAAAAATCTTTTATTAAATTGTTCTAAAAAACAAATACAGTATGTTTCAAATCAATAATATTAAAGGTGTTCACAATCTTGGTTAAGAATACTAGATTATTACAAAAGCAAAGGAAACACAGGTAAATACCACTCTATATGTGTACAAATTGTTTATTACACAGCAGCTTAAAAATATTTACAGGCAGCTTTGAATTCAAACTACTAAAGTTGCGATAACTTAAATAAAGTGATTAGTAGTACACAGTCCTCCTGCTGTTCTTATACATAGGACTATATTTTGAACAAATTTGTAGAAATACTGTAAAATATAACAAAAAGTGCACAATCAATAAAAGCTCAAATACTACATATTCAAATTTAAATAGCGGCCACTCAAATTTTATAAAAAAAAACTAGTTATTTTTTATAATTTATTATTTTATAATGTTAATGACTTGACAGTTTCATAGCACCAAAGTATCCCAGTACCAATCAGAGACAGAAGACATACATTCATGGTAATGGAAAAGGCATTAATAAGCACTATGATTCAGGAAGTTATTAAAATGTCACTAATTCCTATTAAAACAACAAAACAGCTTTAAAAGTCAGAAAGTACACATGTTATAAGTTAGTTTTGGAGTTACATTCTCCATCTCTTGAAGCCCATCATCATACTGCAACCATAACAGAGTGTTACGATGAAAGCAAATATCTGAAACAAAATTAAGACAAAATGGTCACTTAATAAAATACAGACACAAAAAATGAATTGTGTTTTATACATTTTATAATAACATTATCTATCTATTTATATAATTGACACTACAAGAGTGAAGTTATAACAAAAGTTATAACAAAAGCAAAAACTTCATCGGCCAGTAAGGCTAGTCTGTTTATGCAAATACTTAAGATTTTTGCATTTTCTGTTTCACTCCATACCAAGTGACGTCACTAAACCTTCAATCGGCACATAGTTGATATGTGATATGATGGAAGAAATTTCTAACCAGCCATGTTGCATACTCTAATTTTAAAAGATTTGCGTGACTTACCGTAGCTGCTACATTGATACTGAACTGATTCGGAGTCAGGACAGCAAAAATGTTGCCTTTAGGAAAGGGAATACATTTTACAGTCTGGGTGCCATTTACTATTGGTCTGAAGTGAGTGCCTCCATTGGCTGCAGTGGTTGCTGCCTCTAACACAAAGGCAGCAAAGTAGAAAAGCAGTGCTACAAAATGGTAGAGCACATCCTGTGAAGAGAATACAATGGAAATTAATCTAAGGAAGGACAATCAAATTTCAGGTGTATTGTAAAAGTCAGAGATTTTAGTTGATATTGTAGTTAATTATTTTCGCAACTCCGGACAAAGTAACTGGGTAACTGTTTATAAGAATTTCTTTACTATAGTGGGTAGTACATTCACTTTACAACCAGAATACTGGGTTCAAGTTCAGGTTTAGACACGTAGTCGTAGTAGTTTTTGTTTTTGTATAGACAGTAAATTTTGTGCAATTTAAAAACCTATACTAGCTCTTTTTACTTCAGTAACATTACTTTACTGTACAAATTTTTCACCTCTGCTAGAAACACTCCCAGCACAAAGAATGCTCACTAGCTTCTTTCACCTATACAAAATGTTTTTATCATTTATGAGTATTAATTACACAAATGCATTGTACATTGTAATACATGTTGTAAAAATCAATGAAAACTGAGTTGCAAAAAAAGTCACACATTTTTTAGAAGAAAACATTACACTAGAGTAAAAAGGGTGTGCCAATGAGTTAATAGGACTTTGATGTTGCTCTGTGGTTCAGGCGGGACAACAGGCGGGCTTTTGTTGTGCTTCAGTGTGAGCTCATCATCCATGTCACTCATTGTTCCACTGATGACAAACAACCACGCATGCCTGACAACTGCCAGGAGAAGCGTGAAGGGCCCAGACCCCACCATGCACCCACTACAACGACACAATGCTTTGACTGTTGTCTAAAGTTGTAAAAGAAAGTATTAAATTAGTAAATTATGTTTAAATCATCCATGAATGTGAAAAGGCTTAATTTTACTGAGAATACATAAATACAATTACTCACGAGTGGCATGTTTTAAAACAGTAATAAAATAATCTCCACAATAAACCTCCACAATGTTCTGAGATAAATGTTAATTGCTGTGTCTTTGTTTGTCATGTATGTACTGGCTGTATAGTAAACTTGCCAAAACTGTACTGATATGCCATTTTGCAGTTGTATTTAATCTTTGTGTTCAACATCAGAAAATTTTGCTGCCAACTTACAAACACTTGCCTTTGTGGCCTGTGACTATCCTTTTAAAGTTATGTCCACTAGGTGTTTTCTTAAATCAAACTTTTCTTATCATACATAGATATTTACACATATGGACAGTGACAAGAACCTTTTGGCTTTTTGGCATAGTGCATAGATGCTACCAGGCCGATCAACAGAAGGGGGCAAAAGGGTCTGTGGTCCCAGGCCTCAGGGTCAGAGGGACTCAGAAATGGTCCCTCTTCTTATATTTTCTATTATAATGGGTCCATGTGAAGTCTTCCTTCCCAGGGCCCTCCCAAACCTGTCAGTGGGCCTGGATGCTACACAGTTGGCCTGTTTTGTAAAATATTTTAAACAACTGTAGCTAAATGAACAGACAGACAAAATGTATTGTGATTTTTGTGAATCCTACCAGGACATTCCAGTCAAGGTTGATTCGGTCCGCCAGACCGGTGACGAGGAGAGTGAGGTAGGCAGAGGACAAAAAGAAAGTTGTAACGGACACAAACATGACCCAGCCCTGCAGCAGAGGCACTGGCACATTGGAGGCTGCCACCAGGATCCATACTAACCCACCAAACAGCTGCACAGGTAAACACACAACATTTTATTTTGTATATAATTAGACATGCAGATTTGGATTTCCTATCATTTAGTGCTTACACACTGTCATAATAACCAGTCCGCAATTTAATAATAGCCCAGTAAGCTATTAAATTTGCACAACGTGTAATTACTACATTACTTAATATATCTTTCTGAAAATCGGCACTACTGCGACTAAAATAAGAGGCCAAACGTTAACATGTGTCTAGCCCTCGTGTGAATCCAAATTCACCTGTGGTTTAGAGGTCACCTTGTGGTGTTAAATAACCTATTATAGTAAATAAAGGAATATCAAGTCTACTAAGTTGAATCTGGTCCAGGAAAATTAGCTTGAGGATATGTATTCATGAGCTGTCAAACTGAGGAACGAACAAAACGCAACCTGGCAACCGAGACGCGGAGTTGTTAGCGTTTTTCTCAGCTAACAAGCCCCGATTGAGAAGAGACTTCGTTTTGATTCTTGAGTGCGTAACGGGCCTGGTCATTTAGTAACGTGGGTAGGCCTATAAATAACGACCGGAAGAGAGAGTTACAACAAACCGAATTAAAAAACACGGTCTAAATACTTACTATCTCCAAAGAAATCAGGGCCCCAGAGTAAGTCCTGAAAACTTCGAGTCCCAAAGGCAAAGAAATGGTGGGCGCTGGGAACGAGGTGGCAGCGGTGGCAGCGGGGTTGGTGGCGTTGGTGGCTGGCTCCGACATCTCTGAGTCGCTGCTGGTTGGGCCCCCTCTCCTCCTCGGTCCCACACTTAAAATTGCGCTAAACAATGGACGAGAGGAGCCGGGAAAATTCCTCTGGAGTCATGTGTCCCCCAAACAGGTCGGACAGGTGCACGGCCACTCCCTCCGTGCCAACCGGTGGTGCTTTCAAGGACCTACCGTGCGCTAACGACTCCTCGGACAATGAGGAATTACACTTTTACAAAACACACGAAAAGCTTTAAGTGCCAGGTGTTTATTGTAGTTAAAGATTAGTATTTATGCATATGGATACTTTATATACAGTTTCAATATGAATACCACAACAGATTACTAATCAAACCAAATTATAATGGACGCCATGGTTTTATTGTTGAATACAAAGCGACTATTGAACCACAGTCATCAAAATTACTGTGTCTATTATATAGGCTATATTTTTTATTAGCTATATGATTGGGTAATATGGAAATTCACATTTTAACCATGACATAACAGTGGTTCTCAGAAAAGGTTCTTAGGAAAAACAAACAAATAAAAAAAACAACTTAAAGCAGTTCCAGGATCAAAACTCAAAACGCGACACAACTATTAATTTTAAAGGTGCATTTTGTGTATAATCGCTTTATTGTCCCTGTTAAGACTTTGCTGTGGAATGACTGCCTTAGTTAATGTTTAGCTGTAATTTCGATTACATGCTACAATGTTTACATGACCTCTAACTAAAGTGCACTGTGCTAGTACGCTTCAGCATAGTCGACTGTTAGAATAATTGAAAATAAGAATAGTAATATTGTACTTTCATATTCAATAAGTTCTTAAAGGGCATACCAGAGCCAGTTAATCCACCCCATCCCCCACTGGACTGTACTTAACTTGCAACAAGGGCTGTGTGTCATCCTAATGTTAAACAATGGTAAATTGGAAATCGTTTGGAGAAAGGATGAGACATAAGGTGTTCATGTTTGCCTACTGAACATACATTTTCTTTAGTCGTGTGGGCCTCTGGGACTTTTACTCACTTCCATCAACCAAGTTTTATTCAGAAATGTTTATATGACAATGAGACATGTTAAAATCTTAATATAAATATGATAAAAAGTGCAAATTGAAGGGTGTGAATCTAAAGGACCCAAGAAGGAGTATCTAAATTTCATTTTTAAGAAGGCACTGATCTGGGTGTATGACTCTTGTAGCTTTAAAGACTAAACATCTTCCAAAAAGTCACATCAAAATATGACCCTCCTGTAAAGTTAGTACACTGTTATTTACATTCTTCAGAATCTCATCCCTCAAAAGTATGACCTCTACCTCTACCTGTACAATACCTGACATACAGTATAGAACACAGTCTTTTAGTTCAAACTAGTTCAAAGCTTCACAGATGTATGGAAAGGCAATATCACAATTATTATCATTGAAGCCTGTTTTTTGGGAAACCATATTTAAGTGAGCACAATCCTCATTGCCATTTGCATTATTGGGTTCATCGTCCATCCATAGATCTGTGCTCATCAACCTTGTCCCGTCCTCCCACATCCAGTTGCCCTCCCTCCTCCTGTCAGACAGGCCTATCCAGGCACGGTCATGGAAAAGACTGAGGGCCTCCAGTTCAGATTTTGTTTTTATGATCACTAGACGGGCCCTTCGGTGCTGACAGTCTTCCTTACTCTTGAGCCAGGTCTTGGACACTTCTTTAGCAGAGATAAAGTAACATTTCCTATTGACCTCTATCCATCTTGCAAAGCAGTGGCCTGTAGAAAAGTACCCCAGTTATTGTCACAGTGGGGAATTCAGTTACTTTTTAGAATTTACTGTTACAGAATCTAAGTCTGGACTGAATGATTTACTTCCATTGAAAAAGGTTTTGTTTGTGGAGAAAAAAAAGTGTTTCTTTCATTATATCTTGTCAACTTGCATCTATAGCTTTCTTCCTGAAACTTCAAAAGCTGTTTTTACAAAATTTGTTTTTCTCACATTCTGAGTCAGATATCTCCATCTTAGCACCTACTACAAGTACCACATTTCTTATACTTTATGTATCTTGAAGGATTTAACAGACAGATTTGTCAATATATCATTCCTAGCTTGATTTATTGGCCATTTTACTCCTGAACAACAAAATAAGATATCCATAATTCCCCCAGTAAAATACTTTCAGCTAATTTGTCAACAAAATGAACCATTAATTTTAATCCAATTTGTTTTTAAACAAATATATGAAAATGAACACATGTTTAATTTGATAATCCATAACTGGCACAGTAAACTATCAAACATATTAAACATTGCTCAAATACTCAAATACTGTCATTTGTATGTATCTTATTCTTGCTCATTCAATAATTAGCAATAACAGACCATGCTGATATATTTGGAAGAGAAGCTAAATTAGTTTTTCCAAACCTTTTACCCAGATATAAGATGTTGTCTGACACATATAAACTCACCTTCTGCAGGTGCTTTCTTTCTTTCTTCAGTAAAATTGTTGAATCTCGTCTGTAAGTCCATCACTTGAGAAGTCAGATTTCCATGCTCATGTCTAGTCACTTGGTGTTGGTTCCAGTAAGAGATTGCACGGAAATCTGCCATAACAAAGATACAAAGTCAGAAAACCTCTTTGCAATATCAGGTTTATTTTGAGCATACTGTCCACACTTAGGTCTGTACTTACTATGAGCGACGAGTCCTAAGGTCACAGCCAGTAGTATAAAGCACAGCAGTCCCAGAAACACCCCAGCAGCTCCGATCCTACTTACTAAAATTACACATGTTATATTTGATACTTTTCTCAACTGTAGTCCAGATTTTTAATAATAATATATTCATTCTTACCTGTGTTTTGCTTTCTTCCACCATTATCCATTTTCTCAACTAAATCTAATTTGTCTGTCATCAAATTGTAGTATGCATTTGACATTGCTCAGATTTGTGTTCTTGCTTTTGCTGCCAAATAACATGCAGCACAAAATGAGGAACTGTCCTCACAGATAAATGTGCTTACACTTTAAAATAAAACTGTGAGAAAGGGGATATGAATGACTGAAAATTTCCTGGTTTTACTTTTTTAAGAAATGTCTGTTGTAGACGTGATAACAGGGCATTTTGGCACTGGGACAGTACAAATAGTGAGTGCTTTGAGTGTAAAAACTTGTTAGAGGGATTTCATTGTCACAAGTTGTAGTTAAAAACACTGGTAAAAATGTGTTAAAGTTATTCAGTAAGGAAACTTATGTATAAATGTATGTAAAAAGATGACTTACTGTAAAATACAGAACAAGAATTTAAAGTAGAACGTACAAAGAAAGTGTGGTACAGTAGAAGCTTGTCCTGCTTGTCCTAGAGTGAACTGTGGAGGAAATGAATGAGTTTCTATTTCAGTGTAAATTACTGCAATACGGAACAGAAATAAAATTGCCATGAAATAAAATGACAATGATTCCCAGATCTGAGGTGTCAACTAATAGGTCTACTTGAATTTGTAGCATTATCTTAATAATAATGTTTAGTTTAATTAGACAGTAGTCTTGTGAATGTGATTTTCTCTTACATTTGCACCCCTAAAAGGTTCTGCCCACTTCATGTCAAACTCTGTAGAACAGGAGCTTTAAATTCAGCACACCAAAATAATGCTTTTATTTAGTTACTGAAATACTTTATAGACAGTTACCGAAACATAATCCACTCAATGATATTTAGTTTATTGTAGTACACAAAAAAGAAAATATATGAATAACTATAAAACCTTCAAACCTTATGAAATGAACACACACCAAAAGTTTTGACAATGACAGAAGTTTTCACACATGTGAAATCAGAGCAGAGCATGCTCAGGAATGGCAGCAGACAGGTGTGAGTGCATGCACAGTGAGCTAAATACTTTTGGAAGATGGGTCAAGAAATGCAGCAAAGAAGCCACTTCTTGCCAGGAAAAACATCAAGGGTAGACTGATATCCTGCAGGAGGTCCAATATACTTGTGTATACCAGAGTAACATTTGAAAAAAACACTAAAGCAGCAAGATGTGTTAATACCAATAGTTGTGCCAAAACCTTTGGCCACTAATGTTAAGCTCAACTAAAACACAACTAAAATAAGTCTGTTAATACAATGGCTCATGGTTTATATGTACTGTATATAAAGTCCATCATGACACAAATGTGGGTGTTGTTGTTCCCCTTCTTCTGCTTTTGGTAAACTCACAAATAAAAAACATGGCATCATCACACTCAGTATGGCCCCATGTCCCAGAGCTGAGCAGCTCCACACAGCTCGAGTTTGTGGTATGAGAACTGATGTCCTTGTCATCGCCCCAAGCTGAAAAGGCCTGCAATGGGCTGGAGTCTGTGTAAATATAACTTCTTGTTCCATTCTGTTGTTAAAACAAAACAAACAAACAAAAACTACATTAATCATACACATAAAGTTAATTTCAATTTGAATGTATAAAGAAAACTCATGACTCAAAACTAGGGCTAAACCAAAACTAACTAAGCACTAAACCATGTCTAAATTTAGGGCTGAATCACAACTAAATCAAGTTTTTTATTTGGTGGTTGATCAGATGAAAGAAGCATTATTGCAGTACATTTAGTTTCTTGTGATACAGGTAATGTGTTTGCCGATGTGCTACATTTGCAACATTATACGATGCAGCTTTATGGTTGTAAAATGCACTGTAAAATGCAACTTTGATTACAGATATCAAGAGAACGTACTGTGTCCTTGGTGGCTTTCACTCCAATAAAAACCCGAGTGAGTCCAGATTGACCAATGTAATCTGCCATGAGTCGGTTGGTGATGCTGGTTTTGGGCATGGCCAGGATCCCTCTTCGAAGCCTGCAGCTCATTGACGCCTCTTGGAACGTCTTGGCCTCCTTTACAAGCAGATAGTACCTTTCCTCTGTTTCTCTCAGTCCCAGGATAACTGCACAGGGAAAGGAATTAGCATTACAAAATACTATGGCAAAAATGTATTAAGATCTTACCTTTTTTCACAAACTTAACAGCGTTCCTCAGCTTGCCCACACTGATATCCAGTTGTCCCACCACCTTCCTGTATCTGCCACAGTCACAGGTAGTGCCTGAATACAGTAGTTTTGGAAGCATTTAAACACAGTTGGTGCCAGTCTATTTTCTGAAGTATTGCCAAGATTCAACCTTGCTCTCACCTGGTTTTCCTTTCAAACCAACGAGACCATTAATACCTGTGTCACCTTTTTCACCTGTAATATAAGAAAAAAGGAAAATACAATAGTAAAATTATTTGGCGGGCGTTATTGCTTATAATTTTATCAACAGTAGTCTGAATACCCTGTTGTTTTAACAAAATGCACTTGTAATGAAAAAGATTTCCACTAGGTGGCGATGTAATGTAAAATAATAAAGTTGACCGCTCAACAGATTAAGATTATCAATTTACTATTTTTTAAATCAAATATTAGAAATCACATGCAGATGTAGAAATATCTGTTTGTAGAATAATATTAGTAGTGTCCTATATGTCTTTTAGTAGGCTATGACAAACCCAGATAAAAAATATTGCTTTCTTAGTATTTGCAAACTGCAAAATTGGTAAGTTTTTTCCATATGATTCAAAGAAAGTATGCTGTTTGATTTGTAAGATATAGTATGAAAATATAAAAGCTCAAGCCTTGTTTGTGTTAATGGTTTAATGGTTTAACTGATTCAGTGAGGTGTTTTTTGTGGGAGTTTCTAAAATACAAAAATGTGTCATAGTTCTTAGTTCAAAAATTGTTATTAAAATCTAAACCAAGTACTATTTAGGAGGGGAAACCGAAAGAATAACCTTTGTCTCCAATTGGTCCCATCTTTCCTGTGCGCCCAACGTCACCTTTACTCCCTGCATCTCCTGCATTACCTGGTGAAAGAGACAAATATGATAAAACTCAAGAAGTTAACGTTATACTTACTGTAATATTGTACAAAGGTGTACATGTTCAAAGAAATGACCAACCCTTTCGCTTGTCTTCTTTCAAACCTTTATTTAACCAGGATTTAAAACTCATTGAGATTAAAATCTCTTTTACAAGAGTGTCCTGGCAAGTGGTAGCAGCACAGTTACCAAAGCTTTTTTAGCAAAGCTTAAGTTGCAGCTGATAAGTGCCAAGGTTTGCATATTGTTTGAAAAAAACACGACTAATGGCTGAGACTTACTGCCAGGAGGTGAAGGAGTAGTTCCCCAAGAAAATATTCAACTGGAAATTGACGGTGAATGGAGAGGTCTATTGCTTTTAGATGAACTGGCCACTCACAAACACATCACAAAAAGCTCTTTTCTGTGTTTTCTTATCTACATGCTGTTTTAAAGAGGGTTTTTTTGACTATGTGAGGTTAACATGAGGACTCCACAAATATTACTATATTAATATTAATTACTATATTAATATTATATTAATATTATTATTATTAATATTGATTGGACAATAATGTTCTTAGACATGGCTAAATAGTTATAGAAGAATTTAGCCATTTTAAATAACTGACGCTGTGAGTCTGTTGCAGTTCTTTGTGTGTCTAAAAGTTGTTTAATGTTGTTGCAGCTCCTGCTCGCCAGTTAAACGGCATATCTTGACACTAGATAACAGTCCTTCCTATCGTAATAATGGCAAGCCTCTCCAACTGGTCTAACGTCTGGATTCTCCCAGTGCTAAAAGGAAATGCCATTGATCTTTACATTTGACACTCATTTATTGTAGCCTCTGTTTGAGTGAATAGTACTTTATAACAACCTACAGTTCTCTTTTTATATGCTTTATATCCTTCATGGTGGGTGGCCATAGCAAATGCTTGACTGAGATTAGCAAAGTCATGCACCACATTGGGCTCCAGGTACTCAGTATATTTTAGCAGTGATTTTAACAAGCACGCATTGTTTTTTTTTATTGCAACATTCCAAACTTAAGCAACTGGTTCCTGTAAAATGACCCTAATTTTGACAGGGAACCCATGCGTCATGTGTTGAGAGCTGCAGACACAGTGCAGTGAGATGCATCAGACCTGCTGTAACCGTACACATTCAAAAACCACAATGACCGGTCTCCTATAAGGCTGCACAAACCAAAGTTGAGAAGTTGAACAGAGATCATGTGCAGTGTATTTTCATGTTATTATTCTACTATTTTGGAAGAAACTCAAGTGTCCTGGTATTTGTCTTTTACACTGTCAGACAAGTGTGTTCATCAATGTGTGAGATTGTTTGTGTAAAACTAACATGCAAAGAGCAAAAGGGCAGCAAGTGGTGCATGATACAGTTATGCAGAGGTGAACAGTAACTACAGTTTTACTAATAAACTGATATTGTATATTTCTGAGTATATTTTCTAAACTATACTCTTACTTCAGTAGATCTTGGAGGAAAAATGTTACTTTTATTAAATTACTTTTTTAAAATCCCTACATAAGCAAAGGTATTTTTGACCTTGGAGTAGGTAGTAGTAGTAATTGTGCTAGTAATTTTAGCATAGGCAGGAGTACCAGTAGTATAAGAAATATTGGTAGCAGCAGTAGCAGTTGTAATAGCAGTAAAAGTGGGAGTGTAGTGGTAGCAGCATGGAAATATACTTTCTAGTAAGCAAACTTTATATTCAATCATTTTTTCAACATTTACTCAAGCAACAATTTTGCTGGGGACTTTTACTTCGACTTAGGTATTACTACTCTAATACTAATAATCTGCCCTTCCTGACACAAATTTTGAAGTAACAGTACTTTAACATGAGTACAAGTTTTGAGTACTTCTTCATTAATTGCAGTTAGTATACATGTTCCTGTTCAAAGTTCATGTCAAATATATCTATTTCAGAATCTGTATATCCATCTTGGACACATCTGTAGTGCATGTGGTGAAGCGGGACACCACGACTGATCCAGCAGCTATTAAC
Organism: Bostrychus sinensis; assembly: GCA_020698575.1. Taxonomy (NCBI): domain Eukaryota; kingdom Metazoa; phylum Chordata; class Actinopteri; order Gobiiformes; family Eleotridae; genus Bostrychus; species Bostrychus sinensis. The sequence goes on from CM036247.1 coordinate 19,157,134, forward strand.
ACGTCTGCTTCCTCCACAGACACACAACAGTTAAGAGCTCAGGGCAAAACCAGACCGTCTGAAGAAGAGAGGCAAGAAAGAGGTGTTGTACCAACACAAATTCTATTGTAGGACACAGACAAGGTGACATTTTCTGGTCTACATTTTCTGCAACTATAAAATGTGAGAGACTGACTGTGGTGTGATTAGGCCAATATTATCAATGTTCCTAATCTTTTTTTTAAACATTATACCAGAGCTGCATAATATACTGTAAATTTATTGTTATCCCAATATTGGCAATTTCCCTATCTCAAGAAACTAAACGTGTTGCAATACTGTTATTGTCTTCAATCTAACAAAAATGTATACAGTAAAAATAGGTATGTATAAAAGTATGTGAAGCCTTAAATCAAACTCTATTAAGACCAAATACAAACTATAAATGTGGTCATGATGATCCGGTTTCTGGAGTCCAGAGCCTTGTGTCTCTTTGTAAAATAAAACTGCACTGAACTTGTTTATGGCTAACAAAGCCTTAACCTTCTTAAGGGCATCCAAACATCACCAATCACATCATTATTGTGATATTCAACATATTTATTACATTATATTGTGCAGCCCTTCTTTATACCTCTGCTTGCATCTTGTACTCCCACTACGTGTGTCATTGAATGAACTACCTTCCACATATTTACATTTCCTAAGGTTGTGTGAAATGATCAGGCCTGTTTTGTGACTATCTTAGACACAGAGGTGCTGTTTGTACCTGGCAGTCCAGGAGGTCCAGCCTTCCCCAATTTTCCCTCTGCTCCCTCATCTCCAGCCTCACCTTGGTCACCTTAAAGAAAGAATAATAATGCTGACACACCATGCTAATATTTTTATAGCAGCTGAAGGATTGTTGATGGAGATTTCTATAAAAAAGTATTAATAAAATGTAACTGGAAGTACTAATGAGGTGCTGAGAAATATTTGTGGTTGTTTCTCCTTCTCTGGCAACAAAAAGCTTTCTGAGTGTCTATTAGAGTTGTAATTATGTCCCAAGTTGTTCTTGCCAGGAAGACATTATATCTTATTTAGTGCTATGTTTTGAAACAGAGGCTTGCAACAACTCCTACTTGATTAGTCTGTAATGAAAATGGAAAATGTATTATTTTACGCTTTGGCATGTTTAGACATATTTCGGTCATACTCTTTGTACTGCTAAAAGAAAAACACAGTAATACTACCTACAGTACTGTGCAAACTATTTAGTGTGGCTAAGAGTGATTTAATAAATACACAATTTTATTATTTATTTTTGTTGTGAAAATTTCAGGAATGGGCCAAAGAAAATGATTAGTTTTGGCGGGGATCCAGATCACTCTTTACATCAAGGAGCAGTGCTCGGGTTGTGTGGACAAAATAATACTGAAGTAAGAGTATTGTTACTTTAAAATAATATTACTCCATCTCAATCCGTCATCCAAATGATTACTCAAGTAAAAGAAAAACACCTTTTTGTGGCTCAATGTAAGGAGCCTTTAACCATGAACTACAAGATCTTCAAGGTTGTGTCCAGGACTGGCCAATATATCTTTACCACAGTGAAAGAGACCTAGTGCCTTGGCAGAGGTCTACACTTCCCCTGTGCTTCTAGTAAATTTTTTTGTACATTGTTATATCTGTCTTCATAGTCTCTTAAAACCTGTGTAAGATTTTGCCATAGTACTGTATGTAATGCTCTAGGAACAATAAATAAATGGTTTGAACTTGAATAACATTTTGTTTGGAAACTACCTTGATTGCACTGATTCTTGAGCTGGTAAAAAAAAAAGTATTGCATGGAAAAAATGCCTTGCTATTTTAATTCATAGTAAAATACACATAAGCCGCCAACTCCAATATGCAGACCTGTATACACAATCAAAGCGGGCTCTGTGGTCAACAGTATCTTGGATGAGTCTAGTATAAATAATCACACAATTTAGTGGCAGCTGTCTAAATACACACGGCCATAATGGGACTTTTTACTCGTACATAACATTCAGTGGGAAATTCAGCTGGCAAAATATCCTGAGCTGTTCATAACCCTTTTCATTTCTGTAACAATGTACAATCTATTTCCAATGTATGCACATTGTCTTGCTGTTGTTCTGATTCACTTTTTTCCTTCTGGGGTTGCCACAGCAAATCGTTCACCGGATGCCTTTCCTGACCAAATCATCTTTTTATCCAGGCTTGGAACTGACACAAAGAGTGCACTGGCTTGTGACCCATTGTGGCTGAATTAGAAAAACAAATTCCTTCCAAATTCTGATCAAAGCTGTCTTTACCGACTTTGGAAAAGGTTTACGTCTTCATTTAATGGACCTCCATGATTTGTACATGATGTCAACTCCCTAAGGACAATCATTGAATTATCTAGGAGCCAAAACTACATGTCATGGTTTTCAGTAATGCTTATTTTACTGTGTATTTTATAAGGTCTGTCTGTCTGAATCAGCGGGGAAACAAGCTACTGGATGTCATAAAACAGAAAACATACTGTGAAGAGGCTTTCCCTACAAAGTCTATGAAGTAGCTGACTCAAGGATAGTAAACAACAGAACACTGCATGCACTCAATTGTCATGATTAGCATTGTAAACTCCAAAACAAATTACATAGGTCTTTCCTCTGAATTTTTGATTTAGCTATATAGTATAGTCAGAAAATTAATATGTTAGCAGTTAGCATTACCTTTAGCTCCTGGTATAAGGGAGTTGGTGCACACTTCAGGGGAGGCAGAGAGGTAACTAATTACAAATGGTAAAATGCAAAGCGCTAATAGTCCTGCAGTGGTTTTCATTGCCATTATCCAGAAAATTGTTAAAGTTTAAGGGGAGGCCTGGAAGTATCCAAGAATGCATCCGCTAATACAGTACACTTAACTGCAGTACTGCCGGACCAGTGCATGAGTGTGGTACTAATGAGCAAACAGCATACTGCTGTTGTTTACAAAAGGCTTATCACTAACTTGCCATATGTCAAACAACACTTCCCATACTGCATTCCTCTGTCCTCTTTTTGGGCATGTTACACCACTTAAATGTCTGGATAAAAATCAACTCATTATAAATATATGTAAATTATTTACATACATCAGTGTCTTGTGTTCTTCACATCATCTCTTCAACTGTTTCAAGTACTGCACTGATCTCAAGATCCAGACGTTATGAGAAGACCTGGTGGCAGCTGTAAAGTTCCTTGGTCTACAGCTGAAGAATAGCGGCAGGGCTACAACAACAACTACTACTATTACTGCTACTTTTACTGCTGCTACTACCACCACCACTACTACTAATGCTGCTACTGCCTGGGTTGAGTGTACTATGGTCAAAAATAGTCCCCATACTAAACTTTGAAAGCCTGTAAATGACAAGTAAGATTTGTATACCAAATGAATTCTTGAAGTTCTTAAAAAATATCTTAGCAAACATTGGATTATTTTCACCCACTTATGGCATCATTATATAAAAGCAAATAAACAACTACAGAGAGAAGCAAACTTACTAGTGTGCTTTTTTTTCTATTTTGTCATTTCTTGATGGAAAATACACAAGAGGCTTTGTGAGGAAGAGAATGGGTGGCTAAAAGAAGACGAAACACAGAGCAGGAAGGACACGGAGGAAAGAATGAGACATAATCACAGAAGAAGATGCAGTAAGACAAGAGAGCAATGGTATGGAGAGTGCGTGGTTGAACCATGTGGCTCTCCTTCAGAGCTATGCATTCTGGGTTATCTTTTGGTTTGACAGCTAATCAGAGGCGTTAGCATGCTACATGTACATTCTTTGTAGTTCAGGGAGGGGATAATGTTAGCAAGAAATCATTAATTGGAAAAACAGATTAATCTTCATCAGGCCTGTGTAGTTCCATGAACGAAGAGTTGGCTCATCATTGCACTGAAAGTCTGCCAGATTAGAGGAGATAGATGTGCCATGGAGTTTATTGGGTTTGGCCTGAGTTAACGTTATTGGTATTTACAGAAGAGTAGTATTTCAGAACATCAATGACTGATGGGAAAACATATTTTTTGTTTCAAATTAAATTCAACTATGTTAATGAAGTTATATTGGCCTTTATATTGGTAGTGAACTTCAGTCATTAATCAGTCTTTGTTCTTGTTTTTGTTGTAGCCAGTAATGCACATTTTTGAAAAGGATTTATAGCAACATATTGAAACTTTTGCTCTCTTGGGCCCCCTCTCTGGTTATTAACACTCCAGAAGCCTAAAAAAAAAAAATATATATATATATATATATATATATATATATATATATATATATATATATATATATATATATATATATATAGTTTAGTTAGCATTATTGTTAGCATTTAGCGTTTTCAGTTTTTTATTTTATGCAGTATTGTTTGCAAATAGTGTAATGTGTATTATGGAACAAAATGACTGTTTACGCATTTGTGTAGCCATGTTGTGTATAACATCCAGCAGACAGTCTAATGTACTGTATAAAGCTGAATATTTTCAAAGCTGTTTCATTTATTAGCTAATTCTACTTATTAGCAGTTCATAAGGCACATTTCTTCTAGGACAGGGGTCTGCAACCTTCAGAATCCAAAGAGCCAATTAATGCCAAAAATAATAAGTTTGCATCTGTAAAGAACAACAAATTTTAATGCACAAAAGCTGAAATGGATGGTCATAAATTATTGCAAACTAAGAAATGTGTTAAATACTCATTGCACTGATTATCTTTTAGTAGGCCACTAAACAGCAGTGTAATACAGGAACCATGCACCCTCTAAGAACTTTAACCGGTAACTATTTCTTAGTGCTGTTTATTTAACTTCTGTGTGTGCTCTCAGCCCATGCATGCACTGTGCAGACATTAAAAGCTACAAACAGTGGTTTATTATAAGTCCAGAGCATATTCTGAAAAACAAAAAATGTTTAAATTGACAAACAGATTGTAAGAGACCGATGGCCTTGCACAGAACACACCAAACTTTTCAAAAAATAAAGGCTTTTATTCAGCCCAAAAATGAACCACAAAATATAACAATGGGCCCGTAAAAGAGGTCAAAATTAATACAAAGTCAACTGAAAAAACTAAATCTAACTCCCAACTTAACATTACACTGAACACAAGACAAAAAGACCTAACAAAGAGCACACACAGGTGACATTTAACCTGGCTGATCAAACCAGAAAACACACATGGGGTTAACGAGACTAAACAATACACAATAGACCAAAAAACAAATGTACTAAATAGAGGTTAGATTTAGCAAAATAAATTAGAAACCAATATTACTAAGAAAAGAAAACAAATAGCTTAAATAAATAATTACAAAGACTGAAACCTATAATAACTCAACCTAAACCTCCCCTTTAATATAGCCGCCTTGGATCAGTCCAGGGTGGAGTCTTGGAAGGACCTCCCATATTCAGGTGACTGACAACAGGCAGGCTCCAGGCTCCCAAACACCATTAAAAAGACAAAACAAATACCAATTAACACAAAATATACAAGTAAATAATGAGTGGTATGATTAATGAGTGTATGTTGTGATGTGTGAAAAGTGTGTGTAAAATGAATGAAACCATTAAAATATGGGCAGGGTAATTACTTCCCTTCATGTGTGGCAAGGGCAGCCATTACACAGATGCAGGTTGTTTCAAAGTCATTTGCATATACGCAGGGGTGAAAGTAGATTTTTGCTTATGCCGGTACTATAACAAATTATGCCTACATAAATATTTTTACTGAATCTTGGATGAAAACACATGGCCCCCGTACTTCTGCAGTAACAAAGATGGTTCTCTGCTCCGTGTGACACAGACACACAGCTGTAAACACTGAGAGACAGTAGCTGCTGTTCGCGGGGACACAGGCAGCAGCTCCCGACTCCTGCTGCAGTCAGAGCACAGGGAAACTCCTTTCTGTCGCTAACTTGCTAATAACCTGCTATAGACAGGGGCAGCTCCAGACAAATATCACTGAGGGGGTAATGGGGGGTCCATATTAAATAAAGAGGGGGCAATGAAATTCTCACGCAACAACATACACCAAAAACAATAGGCTAAATTCAATAAGCAAAATATAAATTACCATTAGTATTTATTAGTATTTATTTGGAAAGATATGGCTCCGTGATCTACCCGCACTGCTTTTATGATCGACTGGTATATCGCGATCGACGGGTTGAGGACCACTGATTAAAGCCTTCTTAAGCGTTTGATGTAATTTGAGACGACAATCCAGGTGTGCATTGAGTTTAAGACGCGCATGCTCAATGCGTTTATTTAAGGAAGCAAGACAATCAGTGAATTATGAGAGGGGAGAGGGATTCTGTGCATTAAATCACATCATGGAGCGATCATAGGCCACTAAAAAACACACAGACACATATATGATGAGATAAAGCACTGCCTGTTTCACATGCTTTAGCGTCAGATTTTTTATTTTATTTTTTTCTCATAAAAGCTGCAAAGACCTGCCGGACAGCTGATCTCTTTTTACCCGGTACTGTGAACCCCCTCTAAATCTTATGGCGGTACATAGTACTGGGCCGTACCGGCTTACTTTCACCCCTGCATATACGTTTATTGACTCATAACCAAATGTCATATGCCCAAAGAGCTGAAAGAGCATGTGGCTCTCAAACCATAGATTGCAGATGCCTGTACTAGGACATGTGTTTAAATACAATCTAAACTATAAATGTAATGTCTTGATTAACAAAGCGAGAGCTGTACGATGCAAAACCGGAAAAACACAATGACAAAATGCATTTGATTAACCAATTTTCCCTTTTATTTCTGGTCTCTTGCTTATCATTTTTGCTTAAGTGAAGATTATCTATCATCCAGTCCACACGCAACAGTGGGTAGTCAAAACACCTCCCTACTGACCCAACCTATTCTGCCCCAGTGGAAATGATTATAACAAGAAGTGTTTAGGGGTCGGTGTAGGGGCAGTTCTACCACTAAAATCTCCTGAAACCTTTGAACCATTATTTCAATGTTGATAAAATGTTATTTTAAATATTACCCTTAAAAAATCTACTAAGAACGATGTGTCCTTTATTTTTTATGGTTTTGAGAGTGTAGTTGAGACTGATGTCTGAGAAACCCTATAAGTAATAGTAGAGCAGAAGAAGCAATGTCTGAGTGTCCATCTTAAATATTATGTTATTCTAAGAAAATGGAAAATGTCACAGCAATAGCAAATCATCTGCCTCTTAGCTTGCAGTGATGTGCAGATTTATTTGTCAGATTTTACAAAGGATGCCCTTCCTGACACAGCCCCTTCTATTTATTCCAAGCTTGAGACCAGTGCAAGGATTACAGTGGCTTGTGATGCCTAAATTGCCTTTAGTAAATATTACTCTATTTTGGTCTATTAACCCACTGTACATGGAGCTTATTATATTTCTCTATGATGTTAGTTAGTTTCAAAGATTAGTTTGTGACAGTATTCTCCAGCACTCTTTTTAGCTAAGGTCTTGAAAATGACCACATTCCTCCTCTTTGTGTTGTGTACATGCACACACATACAGCATACACACATGCCCGCTGTCCTGAAGGCTAATTGTTAACATGTGGTTTAAATAGTGTTCTCTAATTATAAAAGTGATTCACACTCCTGTGAGGCTTGACTCCACAGCGCTAACCACACACGACACAGCAGCCATACTTCTCTGTGGCCCATGAACTCATTTACAAAAGCTAAATGGGTGTTAACTGCCCACATATGTGTCGACAAACTAGTCACATGTAGGCTCAGTGCATAAAACATTTACCCAACTTCTTAATAGTGACAGGGTTGGCTGTATGTTTACCATGGTTTTGGTGTGTACAAATAACAAACCATGGCAACTGTCAAACACTGATTTACATGTCTTTGCGTACTTTTGATGGTACAGTAATCTTCTAATACAGGTAATTATAATTACTACTATCACAACTATTACAACTACTACTACTATTCTGTACATCACATTACCACAAGCTCAAAAATAGTTTTATTTGTTGACTTATTCTGAAATTTGACTTGAGTAAAAGTGACAACTTGTCAAATATTACACTTATTATTATTGCAAACGTATGTTTGAAAAAATGTACTAAGAAAGTAAATTTTCTTTAAAATGTCAGTACTAAAGTAGATGGTTAGTAACAGCTTTTTATTATAAAGCTTCCATTTGTTGGTTGTATACATGTCAGTATAATCAAAATTGTTTAATCAAAATATTAAAATGCTATCTGCTATTCAAATTAGCAGTGGAACAAACAGTGGTTGTTTGGGTTAATGGACATGCTAAAAATATACTAAATACTGGCATGCGGGGACTTTCTAAACAAATATTTTGTAAATTAAAATGACCCAGCTTAAACATACCTCTAAACAAACTTTGTATTTTGCACAAAGTTTGTTGTTCCATGTTATGTAGACAAAATATTGTCTAAACATACTATATTTTGCACTTAAATCAGCTGTTTGCATTGCACATATGAAATGCATCATTTGCATTTTGAAAGTCCCCTGGGAAAGTTTGGACAGTCGCTTCAAAGAAATGCATAAAGAGGATACTTAATATACCTACCTTATTTATTTGAGTGGGCAGGAAGCAGTCATTTTTTGAAATGGGAGAGGTATAAGGAGCACGTTGCAAACTCACGTGAGACAGACACAGACTTGGAAGTACAGACGGATAAAGACTATAAGTGCTGAAGCAGTGTTCAGTATTGCACCTTAACCACAATCATTACTATCATTATTACTTTAGTCTATCAGACCTGATTTAAAATAAGCCGTTAGGTTTATGCTGTGGTTTTCATTACTTTTGCACTGGCCTACATTTTAGCTTCAGTGTCAGCAAAATTACTGTTTATTAAATTGTACGCACTAATCAGTGGAGGAAGATGTTTTCAAAAATCTCTACTCAAGTAAAAGTACTGCTACTTCAAAATAATGTTATGTAAATAGAAGTATTCAGCAAAATGATGACCTAAGAAAAATAAAAAAGTCACAGTAAATGCATTGATTTAGTAAGTACAAAAACTACCAAAGGTAGTGAGAGACAAAAAAGTCTTATTACTTTATACCACTAATAAAAGCAACTTTAGAACGCAAGTAAACTCACGTGCCAACATAAAAATCTATTTCAGTAACCAAACTTACAGGATTAATATACCCAGAGAGTGTAGCAACTCTGTCTAATACCATAACCACATGGAGACATGAGGCCCAGCATGCATCTTGATAATAAACACAGAAATCTTTTAATCAGATATCAAGATTAAACCCCTCCTATGCTGGATTTAAGACAGTAGTTTGAATGAAGATGACTTGTGTAAGAGCCAGTATCTCACTCTCGATGAAACATTGGATTACTGTAGATTGGGAGCTGTAGACCACAAATTGTTGTATGCAAGGAGCTGGCGATATTAAATAATATGAGTCAGAAGGGTGTTGAAAAATACCTCTGTCCCAAGTGTTTCTCACGACTCCACCTCACAGCTTTGGATGTCCATGTGTTTTTACAGTGTACCTCATCCAGACCTGTCATTCACTATAATATTAAAAATCCTTCCTGCTTGGTGTGATTGACAAATTAAATTCTATATATAACCTCTTTGTTCACTCAAAAGACAGCAGAGTATATGTAACACATGTAATAGTTTCTTTAAATGTGTAGAGAAACAACTAGCCTAAAAATACATTAATACAACTTTTTTATGTGTGCACTGTTGACAAATCTTGACCTAACAACCACTCTTCAGATATAATTTAATATCACATATTTCCGTCAGCACTACTGGTCTATGGTCTTCATCTTATTCTTGCTCTGGTGAAGGTTTAATTTTGTAACAGGTAAAGTATTTTCCTCAAACTTCAGGGATTGAAGTGAAGTAAATTATCTGTCTCCACTTAACTCTGCATCCTCTTCTCTCCACAAATCAACTTCATGCCCTCTTTTAACAAAGTTATAAATGTCCTGATCCTATCAATCTTCATCACTCCCAAAGAGAACCTTTGTAGAGAAAATCCATATTCTTCATTCACCCACTAAGCCATTGTATCTCACAATAGATGCACTAACACTAACAATTTCTTCTGTTACTGATGATCTTGCATCATTTGAACAATTCCTGGAAGAGTTATTCTGGATTCACACCAATAATTTCTTCCTTAACCCAGCAAAACATTGTGGCGGCAGCTCTGGGCCAAGATGAGCTAAATTCAGTAAATTTTTATACCAGTGTGTTAGTGAAAAACAAACTGTAGATGCATTTAATGAAGGTGACTTCTCTAGAACTATGCTACATGTTTATTGGCTGTCATTTAATTCAGCTGTTTACTCGTTGTGTGGAAGAGTCGGTTAAAAACTAAATAGCTTGATACAAACATAATGGAAAACCTTAAATGGTGCATTCATATCACAGTGGGACAAATTAGTCTTTTGGAGAATTCCCCTTAGTTGTGTGAACACATATTGTGAACGTGGTTGCAGTTTAAAAGCTTCCCGCTCTTCCACCTCAGTGTTTTGGCAGCGAGGCCTGTTTGTCTCACACTGGGCTTTTGGAGGGTGACTGAGTGACCAATTTCAACAATTTCAACAACAATCTCCTATGTTACTCCTATGTTATAAAAACATGCTCAAAATGCACAAGTTATAGTCTGCAAGTAAGAAATCATAATTACAGCAAGCTTCAAATAGAAAGTTCTAGTATACTGTGTTTCTAAACATTGTGCCTTTTATATGTTTTTCAAAGATCACCTAATTTATTGCAGCCTCATAGAAAATATTCCTGTTACTATTCTTAAAACTGTTTTTGCAATGCCTCGTCTAAATGAACTGTCGCTAACTTATGTCAAAAAATACAGATTTACAAGACAAGTCTGACATAAAAATACAAAATGTTCTCGGACATTTACTGAGATCTTTATTTTTATAGTGTTTTCTGCACAGCATAAATCACTGATGTGGAACATTTAATTTGTGGTGAATGACTTATGGAATGACAACAGATGGCTAGCAGTTTTTGAAGACTGTGGTTAGAGCCACTAGTGTTGCTTCAGGCCCAGTTTGGTCTATGTGTGTTTTCTAGGATTAATACTTGGTCAGTGGCACTACTTCACTCTGCACCAATGACTTCCTGTATATAGTTGTGCATGTCTGTCTTGTAGGCACTAGAGCGTGTCGTGATGTGTGGCCTGACATCATGATATGTGGTTTGAAATATGGGTCCATGTTGGCGACAGATTGGGAGAGAGACCTGCTGGCTTTGAGTTCTCACAGTCACCCCATAAATCTGAGCGGCAACGGCACAAACTGTGAAACTGTGACATGAGAAAGGGTGGAGGAACACATTCTTTAAAGGGAAAACTTGATTTCAATTAGAAAATCTATAAAAAATTATGATTCTGAGGCACATTATGTGTAAATAGTTACCAATCCACCTGTTTTCTAGAGCTGTGGTTTTCAGCTGGTCTGACTGTGTGACCCTGTTAGCCCTGATCATTTTGTTGACCCACTTTTTACAGTTTGGTCAAGTTAATTTTCTATATTGGTTCACTGCAGCCTTCATGGTACAGATCTATTTCATTTCATTATTTAATGTATTTAGAACAACATCCATCCAACTGTCCATCTATCCATCTTCTACCGTTTAGCCAGTGCTGGGTTGTGGAGGCAGCAGTCTAAGCAAGGATGCCCAGACTTCTTCACTCCAGACACTTCCTCCAGGTCTACTGGGGAAATCCCAAGGCGTTCCCAGGCCAGTCAAGAGACATAACCCCCCCAGCGTGTCGTAGGTCTTCCCTGGGGTCTCCGCCCAGTGGGACATGCCTGGAACACCTCCCCAAGGAGGCGTCTAAAAGGCATCCGGAACAGATGTCCGAGCCACCTCAACTGTCTCGTCACAATGTGAAGGAGTAGCGGCTCTACTCCGATCTCCTCCCAGGCGGCCCAGCTCCTCACCCTATACTGTAGGAAGTAATATATGGCACGGTGGCAGAGCGGTTAGTGTTCTCGCCTCCCAGCAAGGAAATTGTGGGTTTGAGCCCCGGGCCGACCAACACACCATCACACAAACTCTTTGGGTAGAGTATGCATGTCCTCCCTGTGTTACTGTGGGTTCTCTCCAGGTACTCCAGGTTCCTCCCAACATCCAAAGACATGCATGTGTTAGGTGACTCTAAATTGCCCCTAGTGTCTGTGTTCATCTCTGTGTCAACCCTGTGACAAGCTGGCCCCTGTCCAGGGTGTACATTTATATACAGTAGGCGCCTCAGCATTTGTAACAAAGTATTGTAACTTGTTCTATACTGAAGATGATGTATTAATTTGCCATAACTCAATTGTACATTTCTTTCAGTCCAGCTTATTTTTTCCTTAAAAGAATGGACAAATTATTCTAACCCAATGCAATATTATTCTTGTCCAAAGTACAAAACCACTTTTATTTTTGAAAGTCACATAAATTGTAATCATCATTAACATCATAACCTGAGGAGCATGCAACAAAGCCAAGATAAGATCAAAAGACATGCAAAAATCTAGCATAATTTATACAATCACTGTATGCGTCACTAAAAAACATTCTACTGTTAAAACCATTAAATAAAGGCAATCACTAAATAATGACAGTCCTCTAACTTCTCAAGCATTCCTGTTGCAAGTCTTTTCCATATCAATGCCCTCTTTCTATATTTCCCTTTGCTAATGTCCTGAAATGTCATTGCAGAAACCTAGTGACAATTTAAAACGCCTGGATCAAGTGAGAAACATTCAAAATTCTCACCCACTTAAGTGTTATGTGACACAGGCCCAAGTAGAAACAGCTGCAGTTTGACACTGAAGTGGTGCCATGGAAAAACTCACACTAAATACCTTCATAGAAATTAATCTTCAGACTTTGAAACTGCAAGCCACACTTTATCTTTGGTTAAAAGTTAGTTTAGTTGAAGTACTGTTTATTTATCTTTGTTTCAAAGCTGTTCCAAGTTGAGAAAAAAATGTTTTTTAATGACATGATTTTTTCCATGCAACAATTAAGTAGATGGATTTTTCTGTTAATGTCATCTCTTGATGTTGCAGGGTGTGCTCAGTGTTCTCTGTCCCAGGATGAGGCAGTTTGGATAATTATGTGCTCATCCTTGTTTCCACTTGGTCCTACTGGTTTAAATTTCCACTCCAGAGCCCATCTTGGCCTTCTGTCCAGACAAAAATGTGAGTACTTGAAAGATCTTTTGTTTCCACATCAATTTGTTTAGTGTAAGGCAACACCAAAGACATATCAAAGAGATAAGTGGTATTGACACAGACATACCTGTTGTAAAATATCAATTAAAAATGACAAATATCAATAAATTATTTTTTCACAGCGTCTACAAAGAGGTGGCACTTGTGCCTCTGTTTTCCTCCACCCAAACACTGTCCACAGTACGTCACTACATAGAAGTTCATATACAGCCTCTCCAGAGAATATGGTGTGGAACATGATACTGCAAATGATGGGGAAGGAGCAGCAGCGAGGAACTGGAATAAAAGATTGACATTAAGTGGTAGAGTCATTCATCTGAAATTATACCACTGTCTGTCGAGATACTTGTCTGGATACTGCACCTCTGAAACATATTCCTTTGAAGACTGTAACTAAATCAAGACTTTGGGTACTATTTTAGGCAGAAACCCTTGAACTGACACTAGATGTGTTTTTATTATGACTAAATAGACTGATTCTTTCAGGGAATATTGACCAGACTATAAATAACCAGCAAAAAATAGTAACAGAGGATTTTCATATTCTTAGATGTCATCATTTACACATAAATGTGATGTTTGACTGAGAAATATCTTGAGTTACTACTGACCACAACATGTGGTAATGTGATTGGTGAGTATAAATCTTTGTCACACGCTGCGCTGAAAAGGGTTCACCACCTGAACACAGACTTCTGCATTAAAGGCTTTGGCTCTGTTTGAAAAGGTCCAATATTATTAAGCTTATATTTCCATTACATTTGTCAGTCTTTCAGTCTGCTGGAGGCAGCTCACCAATGTATTGAAATCTTAATAATTATTTGGTTGGAAAGCACAGACAGGGTTTAAAGTTAAATGTTTGTAATAGGCAGAATTTAAGATATTTTATGAGTGCAGATGTTGTATAGGCCCTCAAAATTAAATCGTTTGTTTTTATTATCCCTGAGCTGTCATTAACATATTAAAAACTGCTATATTTAGTACAGATGAAGAATAACAGTATGCATTGCTATAGAGACATTAAAAAGATTAACACAATTTATATCCAGTATATGCTGATAATTAAAATAAATGATAACTAATTCATTAAACTAAGACTTTCTGTATTTTAGTTTTTGAATACATTTGTTTAGTGACAAACATTATGGATCTAATGGACAGTGGCTGCTCAGCCTTTGCAGTGGCAAAAGACTGTTTTTTCTGAACAAGGCCAAATTAGAGCCAGAGGAGTTTGATCATCCAAACTTTCTTTATCATTTTATCATGTCTCCCAGTCCCTGCCTTGACATTTGTACAGCTCTTTCTCTCCCCTCCCTTGTCTCTCAGTGCCTGTGTGCTGGCCTGATGGGCTAAATCTGTCAGTGTCCTGTTAGAGAAATAAACAGTGGGTCTAAGTCAAAGCGGAGGACAGAGAGAGACTGTGCTCTGATGAGAGGAGCAGACCAGCTGTTGGCAGTACTACAGTGGAGCAGTCTGGGACAGAGCGACTTCAGGAAGAAAACATTACGTAGTTTCACAGACGAGAAAGGTCAGTTAAGATGCAGCTGAGATGCTCCCAGTAAAAGAAAACAGAAAAACCACAAACTACATTGCACATAAGAAAAGTTTATCTGCCACTGTTTGGCTTCATCTAATGTTCTGCTGCTTTCTCAGAACTAATATAAACAGCTCTAATGACTTCAGTTCTCAAATTCAAATTTAAAGGCGACCACACCCTGCCTACTTTAAGCTTCAGTAAATTAATCAGTTCTCTGTGGCTTCAGTCCTGGAATATATTAGAGTGCTGCTGTGTTTATAAGTCAGCCAGCTTCTGGTCATCGCTGAGCATCAGTCGCACAGATCCCGGGTGTTCATTTTGCACCATTGCCCTGGGACACACATCACCATGGAAACGTTTAAGCCTAATGCATCATATTTGACTGAGGTTTAAGGCTTTGAGCCTGTCTTAGCCTGTTAATCTAGGTGGCCACAGTAGCTTGGATGTCTGTTGATATTTAGTCATAGTCGCGTGTCTGGGTGCTCTGTCGGTGGGTGTGAGTCAGCAAGTGGATGTTCTGGTTCTGAATTATCCCACATTATCTGGCAGGTGAAATAATAAACTCTGCTTAATCATTTATTTTACAGTGGCAAAGTGTGTGTGTGTGTGTCTGTGTGTCTGTGTGTGTAGTGAGGAGGACCGCTCAGTATTTGAGCGAGCAGAATATTTTGCATTGATGAGAAAACGAGTGTGCAAATGTTACCGTACACTGCACACGGACACACAGTGACCTATTCATAAGGGTCTGCCGAGGCTGGAAACTCCCTTGTCACAGCCAAATGCATACATACACACACAAAAACTCAGCAGCCCTGTACAAACTGAAGCACAACTGCCTGTCACTTTATAGACTCAGAAAAATCTGCTACTTTAATAAATCTGCTGGGTTTTCTTGTCTGACATGTAAAGCTTCATATAACATTACGACTCCATTTCCTGTTTTTGTATATTTGGCTGCAGCAGATTTATTTCTGGGTGTGGTAGGATTTGCACTTTGCAGAAACTATGAAAGACTGACTCCAGTTCATGAACCAATAGGACTAAGGAGGTCATCCATCATTGAAATCCTAATAAAAATATTCCCGGAACTGCACCTCTGAAAGTGACTGACTTTAGTTAAAACAGAGTCTCAAAAAGGTAATATAGCAGCCCTAGTCTATCTCTTTCAAGAGAGAAATAGTTTAAAGATTCAAAGTCAACAACATAAAATTGAATGACTTTGTGAACTCTGATAATGTCTATTGGGCAGACATATTGTGCGCAAAAGATGTAGGCTGCAATCATATCCATTATAATCACTGTATTATTATCACAATCATCTGAAACAATGTTGATTCTTTTGGACTTGACCAAAGTAACTGAATGCAACAGACTGAGACTAGAAATACTGTTCAGGGCAATGGTTCTGATCTGGTTTGAGCTATTTTTTCTAAATAATTTTCTATCACCTTCACGGCACATGCATTTTAAAATTCATGCATGTAATTAAAACAGTATTTAGGCCTAAATATGTTATAAATATTGAAACTACATTCACCCTTACCCCGACCCAATACTTTGGAAACATTATGTAGTGGTAGCCTAACGCACCTCTACTTATTAGCCAATCAGATTGAGATCACGCTCTATAAGAAGAGGGGTCTCTCACCTGGTCTGACCTCTCCCACCTCTGACGTCACCCACCGCTGCAGAAGCGGGGCCGCGGCCGTGCAAGTTGGTAGAGTTGTGTGTTCAAGTTGTCATTCTGAAAAGGCATCAAGCCAGCAACTTAATTGCAACATGTATGCCGGTAAGCGATGGGTTTATTTAGTAGTACCGCTCATTTATGTTGCGCTAGCACCAATGCTAACAAGCTATTGTTTTTAGCATGTAGGCGCTTTGTCCGAAGGCTACCGCATAGCTGAACAGAGTAACTGAGGTATACAACTATTGAACGCAAATGCGTGCCAGCGCTCCAGGTGAAGCCATGGCTCCTCCCGTGCTGGATCTGCTGTGTACTGCAGCGTTATTGTGTTCGGGGTCTCGGTACGGCTGCTTCGGCAAGTGTCATGCATCGTTCCCCCGGTAGGTGTCCACTGTCTTGCAGCCTGCATTAAACAGTGCCCTTGTGCATGGGCTAAATGTACTTTTATTGTTTTAGGGTCCTGCCAGTGCTCCCTACCTCCCCTTTTTGTTGGGATGCCACTTTCTGTGATACCTGTGTACCCTACAAGGATGAACTGTTTTTATACACTCTGCTGTCTGTGTATTGCCCAATCCATACCTTTGGAACTGATTGTATGTTATGGACTATGAAGGCAAATGATTTAACTTTTAAACAAAATCATAACTATTAATAAATTAATTTGTGTCATGTAATGTGTCTGTCCACTCGGTTTAACGAACCTGGGTTGCCTTATAGTGCGGGTGAAATTTAGATATTTATTTCCCTGGGTTTGCACCTGGGGTGGTGTTGAACAGGCCTGATTATACATATAGTTTAATTCTCCCTCTTCCTTTCTTGCTCCCGCTATGCCACAATTACTTTATGGCAACCTTTCTTTATATTAATTGTGTTTCTAGCCTGAATGAAAAAAAAGAGATGTAGAGTACCTAAAGAAAGTGGCATGATTAGAGCTGCCACTCTAGGTTGTAATGTTATTTGGGGATCCCTTGATGTGAGAGAGTGAATAAGACGTGAAGGGGAGGAAATTGGAACAGTGTGTGACCACAGAATGGCCATAGACACTTTAATATGGCCTACTAAAGAAACAGAGGAAAGCCAGAAAAACAAAAGGGGCTTTTGACTGTGCCTCTTTCGCAAGCGACCTGGCCAGAAGTTAGGGCATGATGGCCACCGGGTCACACTGGGACCTCCACTTACACTCTCAACCGTCATCCTCCCAATTAGCTTCATCTCCTTGTTATCTAATCCTCAAGCCCCTTTTTAGGAATTTGAGGAATTCTTGAGGCTCTCTCCAAAAATCACATTGTTGTTGCTAACTTGCCGCATGCACAAGAAGGAAAGAATACCAGAATGTTTGAGCTATGTGCAGACTGTGGAACAATAATAGGATGACTGACAGAAAATAAATACTTGACCGCTTTAGTGGGATGTCAGCCATATAAACTTGCCGGCAGTTTGTGGTTAAAGGTTTTGGTTGTAAGCAAGAGTCACAACATGTGAATCTAAAATTGTTTGGTGAACCACTATCAGAGGAGAATAAATACTCAAATTGGTATCATTACTTCAAAACAATAGTACTCACGTAAAAAGTGACCAGGAAATAAAGTAGATAAAAAGACTCAAGAAAAAAATTATTGAAAGTATTTTTGCAAAACATACTGCTACTACCCCACTATGATGACTACTATGAATAGCATCCCAAACCTGATGATTGCATGACCCACACCCACAGATTGCAAGATGAGCATGTTATTCCACTTTGCTACCAAGGACAAACATTTATAGACTTAACTTGAAGTAAGAGAAATCACAAATGTGAATTGCTAAAGAAAAGAAAAATAGAATATATATGATGATCATTATACACACTGGTACAACAAAACTTGTAAGTATGTTTCAGAAAATGTTAGGCACTGTATGATACCTGAGTACAAGTAATAAGTTACTTTCCAGGGCACTACTTAAAAAACATCACAGACAAATTGTCCAAAATCCTACAAAAACTTCAGAATTCAATAAAGTATGTTTTGTCATTTTAGCCATTTCAATCTTACATAAACAGGAACTTCCATTACCAAAACAGAATGCGCTTTAAAAGACATAACTCCATGAAAAACAGACCTCAAAACCACATTTTCAGAAGGCACAAATCTGATACAAATGCACAAATAAAGTGTCCATACATGTCAGAAACTTGTGTGTGGACATGAGCCTAAAAACACAGACAACGTCAATGACAGGCATATGGGAATATTGTACACGCGTCAGAATACATGTGCCTTACCAGAAACTATATTAACAACAACTCTAACTAGATGATTGTATGATTATTACTGTCCAAACTAAAAAGAGAGAGGATTTAAATTAAAGAAAGGGCACTGGCGGTCAGAAGGAAAATGGCTTAAAAAAAAAAAAATAACAGGGAGGAGCACTGGCCCAACATGAAGGACTTCAGAAGATTTCTACATGTTTTAGGGATTTTCAGTTCTTTACACAGGGCAATGACCTTTAATATGACACACCAGTGTAGAAAACAAACTACTGACTCTTGCCACAAAAAGAAAGGCACGCAAATTACAAGAAGAGATCAAAAAGGCACAATTGAAGATCATCTGTCATGTTAAGCGATGCAATATCTTAACTCTACTGTTTAGTTTCATCTGAAAGAAAGCGTTATGTTGGATTCTAATTACATTTTTGCCTCAATCTACTTTCAGCTATTTAAAAGCACATTTTCTCACTACTCAGAAAACAATGTGAATGTTGTGTTATCCTGTTTTGAATTTGGGTAAAACTTGCAAATGATGATCTATTTCTTGCAAACTGTTACCTCATCCATGATTTCTTGCCCAGAGGTTTTTAAGTGTGCCCTGTACAAAATAAAATGACCAAAGGCAATAAAAGATCATTGCTGACCATTTGAACCTGCATCAAAATGTAAACCGTATCTCCAGATGTTCATTGATAAACTATGGTCCCTTTTTGGCCTGAGTGCTCATGTGGGACCACAATACACAGCCATCTGAATGGGAGCATGACAGAGTGGCCTTCTCCCCAAACCTCACTGCTCTTTGAACCTCCACAAGGTTTAGAGTGAGACTTAGGCGCTCAGCTCATAATATGGTCACTGGTAAGCCACTAGCAACCACACTTCCCTCTCTGAAGTTGCCTTCAGAGGCTTACTCCATCTGGCTAATGGTGGAGGCAGAACAGGCTCAGAGGCTGTTTGTCGTGTGGCAGGTTGTGATGGGCGCATGGTACAAAAAATGGGAATGCCCCTGACTAGATCACTATATCTTTTATAAATGATTTTCTGCCAATACATGGTAGAAGTTTTTATTTTAAAATATTGTACATTTTAAGGGGGATAAAAAATCTAAATATATGCAATGTTGGTCTGTTTTTGGCAAATAAAACAATTTTGAGCACTCTGAGAACAGACTTCTACCAAGGGAATAGCCATATCTTGCAATGGTAATGGTAATGGTGCCCAGACCTGGACTTGAACTGTAGTTTGTACTGTACTTTCAGTCCTTATATCTCAAAATGGTAAAGAATCCACTAAAAATGCTTGGAACCAAAAAGCTATGATTTGTTCCTTTACTGACCCCTTAGTATCACTGCCCCTATCTTGCAATGGAATCCAGAAAACAGAATTCTGTCAAGAATCCCTGGATGCAGAAAATGTTCTGGATCCACACCAAAAACTAAGTTCTTCCTCCCTCCATTTCAGACATTTCCTGAAATACACCAACAAACAAACTAATCAACAAAACAGGTCTTCTAGTTAAACTCAGTGCAGCACTGTCGATGACATGCTGTACTTAAAAAGTTATTCCTATTATCCTGAGTTAGATGGCAAAATACAGTAACATTTGGGAAGCCCAGAAGCAGCAGGGATTGGTTAACATCACAGTGTTAAAATGTTAAGCCACAGTGAAATTCATGATTCACTCCAACCCTGGTCCAGTCATACACCAGGAAAATCCTGCAGGGTTTAGTTCACACATCCTGCAAAAAGACTCACAGTAACATAAACAAGTGTGTGTCAGTGAATCATTTCCATCAATCACTTTGTATTTGTGCTTTTACATGTTCCAGAAACCACACCCCAATGCACACATTAACTCTAGAGTTGCATTGTGACATTTTGGTGCTGCATAGACATTTGTTTTTTTGTTACATAGCGACTTGTACACTTTCTTTTGGCAGCATTATCATTGGATTAGGAAATATCAAAACATTCTTGCATCTACTCTTGTCTTTTTTAATCACATTTGGCAAGTCATTACTCAAATCTTAACCTAAAATCACTGTTCATTATATCATCTTAAATTGTACAGCTTTTCTCACACTCTTTGGTCTGCCCTTAGCAACATTGATATTAACTGAATGCGGCTAATGAAGGTGATTTCAAGTGTGAGAATGTCTACCGTCATTATAGCTCCAGACCTCACCGTTTGCTTAACCCTGACACATAAGTGCTCTCCTCACTACCACCCATTGCCGAGCCCACACACAACTCTATGACCAGTCTGCAATCCTGGCCTGGGCCGCACCGCCTTCCCAGCATTGCTATACCAGCCACTTTAGTGCGATTCCACAAGGGAACATTCATTTATGTTTCCCTCTGCCTTTTCAATGTGGAAATAAATAGTTTCCGACCAGACAGGGATCACTAAACTGTTTTTAGAGGCATCACCAGAGCATTGCTGATTATGGCTTCCCAGACATGCACTTACACAGGAGCAACAATCAAATGTAACTGTTTATAACAAGATATGTGCTCCCACTCGATGGCTTAATCTACCATCCCCTGAATAAATCATTTTCTAGTCTCAGTTCTGTCTGCACAGCACTTATGGCTGGCATAAAAAAGAAGAGTTACATCCTGCCAAAACCTAGATGATGACAAATGCAAACAGCAATCTTATTACCCACATACGTTCTGCGTACACTAAAATGTATTTTCCAATCCACACTTTGGTTGTGGCTCAAAGAGATGACAGATGGATTGCAAAAGAGGATGACATTGATCCTCCAGACTATGAATGATAAGTTGTTCTGGAGTAAGGGGGAAAATATGATTTGTTCATACATTGTAGATAACTGAAGTAAGCCATGTTGCTTATAAAAAGATGATACATTGGAATCTGGGAAATTCTGACCTCCAACTTGGAAAAATGGCCTTGAACAAATCTTGGGTCAGGATTTTTGCTCGGAAACTGGTGTGGAAGTGTTGGACTCTAAGTTCCCAAGTTGACATCACAATCATAGGGACTCCCTCCGTGGAGGTAAACGGTGTTGTTACTAATGGAAAAGTAATCTTTTTTTTTTTTAAACAAGAGATCTCACACTTCTGCAAAAATGTACTTATCTTTATATAATCCATCCATCCATCTTCTTCCGCTTATCTGGGACCGGGTCGCGGAGGCAGCAGTCTAAGCAAAGATGTCCATTTTTATATAATGAATGAAGTTATCAGTGCTACAGCTCTGCAAAAACATCTTTGACTGTTCATTTATCATTGAATTACTAAAGTAGAAATAGAAACACCCCCTGATATAACTCTGTATTGACACGAAACAGTTCTAATGATGTATTTATTTGTTTCTTATAAAACAACATGGGAATGCAAATATGGTTTTGTTGTTATTGTGGAGTTCCAAGTGTGTGTTCCAAGCTGAGCTTGTGAAGAGATATTTTTCGGGAGTCGCCTTTTTTAAGTTGGAACTTCCGAGATTCCATTGTATCATGAACAGAGCATAAGTACACATGAGGAACACACAGGCGAAAGCCTCCAGTTGACAAAATAAATAGCCTACATCAGGGAGAAAAGGGACATGGAAAATACATGGCACAACTTATTAATATTACTTTTAAAATTGTTTTTATTTAGTAATAGTTTTAGTTTTAGGGATATTTTGTTATGTTATTGAAGTTGTTCATATGCTTAATGCTTAAAGCAACATCAATATGCTAATATATTCATACCATCATCATATGTTCTTAAGCTAGCAATGGACTAGGGCTAGGTCTATTTCCTGGATGTAAACAAAAACACACAACCATCTCAAACAGTGCATAGCCTATAATAAATCTGAGTTGCTAATTCTTACTACTTTAACTCTTAATCAATAGTTAGTAAGTAACTTACAGGCCTTGCTTCCAGAGGTGAGAAGTAAACCACTGTTGGAGCATCTTGGACATGAGTTAGCCTACTGCAGTGCATGCTAGTAGTGACACTTTTTTCCTTCCTGAGCTTTTACTACTACTAAACTCAGGCAAACATGCTTTTGTCTTGACACAAGGTCATAGTTTGAATGTGAAATCCAGCTTTAACTTGATTTTTG